>OU015772.1:4565276-4577776 GCA_907173295.1 Fagus sylvatica
AATCTGCCTCAGTATCGACCTCCATGTCTGCTGAGTGTGTCTATGATGAGAGATTTCCTTCCAATTTTCTGGAACTTTTGAATACCACCCACGGTTTGGTAGAACCAAGAAGGAAAAATTGCCCCAGTATCAAGGTTGAGACTGGGGCCTTGGCCTTCGTTTTCTTATGGACAACATTCGACCAAAGCCAGTGTATGGGATTGTGTTTGGGCATTTTCTGGTCAAGGCATGCTGTTTGAAGGGAGTCTAGGGAGAAAGTGCTCAACATCTTTCAGGGTTTTTTGGCCAGTGGCTTGACTGGTGGTTTAGAGGGTGAAATGAATTTCATAGGTTGTTGCAATTCTGCACAAATCCTTCTTTGAAAAATTTTCCTCATTCAAGATTTCGAGGACTGTTTTTTAGAAAATCATTTTTCAAATCTTTTTATTCTTGGAAAATCATTAAAGAGTATAATCTTTTGAAAATTCTTTCAAATAATGCTTTTGAAAATTCTTTCAAATGCATGCATCGTCTGAGAGAGGCTAGGCAAAGCCTTGTTTCCTTTACAGTTAATGGGTGCCTCTGCTCAACAACCATCCCTTACCGAGAATGGAAAGCGTGGTCCCTCGGGTTAATCTGTTTGGCATTATCCTGTGAGCTTTCTGAGTGAGCTCTTCTTTTATTTCTTTTGAATTGGGGTGAGGCTTCAAACATTGAAGTCACTCTCTGTGTTTGGCCCAAAGGCCATGGTGCAAAGTGGACGGTGCCCTTTATGAGATACGACCTCTTGAAGGTGCGTGATCTAGATTCCATCATTACCAGTTTTTGACCAAAAGTTCATTGCTACATGACCAACCGATCATCGATGATCAGTGAGGTCTTTGTTGGCTTGTAACGTGGCCTTGGGGTTAAAAGGGTGCTTGAAACGAAGGATATAAGGCTCAAAATTACTTCATGATGTTTCCTTGGCGCAAGCTCCTTAGGCTAAGCAGTCGCTCCCAGTTAGGAAGGACTTTCAAAGGACCGTAATGTAAGGCTTTGGTTCTCCTAGGCTTATGGGAGGATAATTTTGGCTTTGAAATTACTTGAGGGGTTTTCCTAAAGTCAAGGATTACTCTTCGTTTGAATTTCACTCCATTAAGCACTACCCTAGTCCTTCAATTTGAACATTTCACTCTCTTCTATTCACTCAGTTTAGCTTTCCTTGGGTTGACTTTCTCTTTCAGTTTTTGGACTTCTTTCCCTCTTTCATTTTGGGGAATTCACTTGATTGACTTTGTTTCCTTTGAAAAGTCTCATTTACTCACTTTGTTTGCTTTTACTTAGCATGAGACTTTCACAACCATTTAACCCGCCCCAGTGTGGGGGGTAATCCTTGACTGGTTTTTCATAGAAGAAAAACGAACAGGCTCAACTTGGTTAGCAAGTGGCATTTTTCTACAAGTGGGAGGATAGTTGAACGGAGGCCTTTTCCGTCATCCTGGAGTACTAACTTCTTAGCCTAGAGAGCTTAAGTGCCATTTCATAAATCCGGGTGAATTTTCTTTAAAAATATATTCTTTGGATCAGCGGGGTTTACAAGCGGTAAAACTGTTTGGATAGTAGAAACAATGCCTCCATCATTTCATATCCAATCAATTGGTCAGTGAAGCTAGAACTTTTAGTCACCTACTGGTTTAGGATCACACCAACATTGGTCGTGAAAAGTAGGAATCATGTGCAAAAGGGTTAAGTGCTTCATGTGTTTGAGAAAAAGTGTTTCGGGCGTGGGTGTTCAGAGAACACATGCCGCTCCTTCTCAGTAGTGGATAGTAATTTTACTTAGACACCTCATTTTCCATGAGTGGAATTGTGGTGTTGACTCGTCCCTCTCATGGATGCATGCATTTCAAACAAATTTTTTTTTTGTGATTTTGAATTTATTATGCACATATTTTTTGGAAAAGCATAGATTTTGGAAAATTTGTACAAGGTTGCAACAAACTACTCAACATAGATATAGGAAAGTTTGTGGGATCATGATCGGATCTCAATGGTTCTCTTGTGCTTTGCCTTCCGTGGGTGGTATTGATGTCTCCTGCTGGTGGGGGGTCAGTCCGCTTAGTGTGTACTTCTTCCTCTTCGGTGGTGGTGATGTCTGGGTCTTGAGAATTCATCCTTGGCGATGCGGGATCCAGGCTCCGGTGCTCCTTGAAATGGTTCGCTCTGTCTGATCTCTTGATGGCCTCATTGGCGCGAAAGCCAAGTGTTGACCTAGCCTTCTTCATGGGAACAGTATGCATACTTGGCTTCCTGGCTTGAACCATGGTGGGTACTTCTAGCTCCGAGTGACCAAGCTCTTGTATCTTCCGTTTGAGTGTCACGCATCTGTTGGTGCAGTATTCGGCTTTCTCCTTATCAGAACTGCACTGGTCATCTAGATTTCGAAAGTTCGACATAAGCTTTGGTTGAGTTTTGGGCACTGTATGCTCCCCTACCTCTGAGAGTGTTGGTAGCGTGGTCAAATGAACTGGCTGAATGCCACAGGTAGTGGGCCCTTGAGACTGAGGAGAAGGGATGACAGTTTCATCTTTGCGATGCTCTGGGGGCCATGCAATGATCACACTTGGAGTAGAGCCCTCATTGATTCTAAGAATCCCATGATCAACAAGGTCTTGTACCTTATTCTTCAAAGCATGACAATCCTCTAGCGAATGGCCAGGTCTTCCAAAATGGAATTCACATTTTTTGGATGAATCATGAAGAAGATGAGGGCTTTGTTTCAAGAAAACCGGTGAGATTAACCTTTTCTCCAACAACCTTGGGTAGAGCTCATCCATAGGCATAGGCAAAGTACAAAATTTTCTCGGCTCTGACTTTAGTTTTGCGGAGGAAGAAAGATTTCGGCTGGATTGGTATCGCCCAGTGTGAAGCATGAGAGTTCCTTGCCTTCGGTGTCTTTCTGTTTCCCGTTTGCTTAGTGACTTCGTACTTGCCTGTCCTATAGGAGAGTGAGAGGCAAGGTCCCTGATTGCCTTTCTATCGTCTTTCAGCAAAGTGCCCGTAAGGGTGATCAGCTGGTGCATTGATTGGACCACTTCATCGAGTTCGTTTCTCTAACTGCTCAACTCTCTCAACCTACATTCCTTGGGTGTGTGCCGCTTGTGAGGGATCATAGGATGATCAACTTCCTTTGGCTCTTCTTTCTTGCTAATCGGACTTTGAGCTTCTTTTTCAGATTCTTTACTGCCCTTCGAGGAATGCCCATCTACGTCAGAATGGGGTTCAATTGTATCTCCTTGGTTGCTAGGGTATAATGGTTGTCCTTGCAAACTTCTGATGTCTGAGTGATCATCTTCCTTCTTGTTCATCACATTCTCTTCTCCATTGCCATACATTTGTAGAGACTGAGGGCCTTCAAGGGTGTTCCAATTCCCTTTTGGAGATGGGTCGTTCTCGGGTGCGACGTTGGGATCAACTGTTCGCGCTTCATTCTCCACATCAGGCTTGGCCAGTGCTAGTAAGGCTGATGCATCCACCATCTTTGTACTCCTCATAGTCTTTTCGACCTTGGCATCTAATTGGAAGTCTCTTTCTTCAGGCTTTGAAGGTTGCACCGGTGGTGGGCCCAAATTGGTGTGAGAATGTCCTCCTGTGTTATCTTCGGATGTATCCTTTGTTAATGTCTTCTACTTGCTTCTCACTTTCCGTGTCACGTTTCACCAAAAGGCGTACGAAATTCAGAAGGTCGTTGAACTTCTCCTCGAATGAAGCCATGCGGATATCCTGTGCACTAGGCCCACTTGTTTCTCCCATCATTTGTTCGTGAATGTAGATAAAACCTAGAGAGGTAAACAACATCAAGTTAGATTTTGAATTCACAGTTGAGTGCATGACCTTGGCTCACTTTGTGGGTAAACCATGGCTAAGTATTTATGCGTATGTATGTATGCATGAGTGCAATATGTATTGGACAAACAAATGGATTCTCCATTGGGTTGCCAAAATTGGTCGAGCCTTGGTTTCGGCTCATGGGTGATTCTACATCTTTGAAAAATTTTGGGGGAAACCGATGTTAGTCGATGTGAGAGTCATACTCTTGGTTGAAGACAACACAATGGGTAAATATCTACATCCCTATACAGAGTCAGGAACTCTTAGGGCTTATACGTGTATGTACACTATGGTTACGACTCATCAACAAGGAGATAGACTCTCACATCACCAAAAATTTGACGAGCCTTTCGGCGTTCGGTTCTATTTTGGAAAAATTTTTGGGAACCGATGTCGGTTGGTGTGAGGGTCGTACTCTTGGTCGAAGACAACACAATGGGTAAACATCTACATCCCTATATAGAGTCAAGAACTCTTAGGGTTTACATGTATGTACACTACGGACAAGTCAACAAAGAGATAGGACTTTCACACTCCAAAATTGACGAGCCTTTCGGCGCTTCGGTTCCATTTTGAAAATTTTTGGGGAACCGGTGTCGGTGGTGTGAGAGTCGTACTCTTGGTCGAAGGATGACACAATGGGTAAATATCTACATCCCTATACAGAGTTCTTAGGGTCTACACATGCATGGACTTGTCAACGAAGAGATGGACTTTCACACTACAAAATTTGACGAGCCTTTCGGCGTTCGGTTCTATTTTAAAAATTTTTGAGAACCGATGTCTTAGTGTGAAGTCATACTCTTGGTTGAAGACAACACAATGGGTAAATATCTACATCCCTATATAGAGTTGAGAACTCTTAGGGTTACACATGTATGGACTCATCAACGAAGAGATGGACTTTCACACTACCAAAATTTGACGAGCCTTTCGGCGTTCGGTTCTATTTTGAAAGATTTTTGGGAACCGATGTCGGTTGTGTGAAGGTCGTACTCTTGGTCGAATGACACAATGGGTGAATATCTACATCCCTATAGAGTTGAGAACTCTTAGGGTTACACATGCATGGACTCATCAACGAAGAGATGGACTTTCACACTATCAAAATTTGACGAGCCTTTCGGCGTTCGGTTCCATTTTGAAAATTTTTGGGAACCGATGTCGATTGGTGTGAAGGTCATACTCTTGGTTGACGACAGTGGGTGAATATCTACATCCCTACACAGAGTTGGGAACTCTTAAAGTCAACACGAATATGTGCACTATGGACAAGTTAACGAAGAGATGGACTTTCACATCACCGAAAATTGACAAGCCTTTCGGCGCTCGGTTCCATTTTGAAAATTTTTGGGAACCGATGTCGATTGGTGTGAAGGTCATACTCTTGGCTGGACATGACAACACTCTATACATCCCATGTAGAGTTTGGAACTCTTAAGGGTTTCATGCGTATGTACATGATGGTTACATGCGTACCAACAAAAAGGTAGACTCTCACATTACCAAAACTCGACGAGCCTTTCGGCGTTCGGTTCCATTTTTGAAAATTTTTGGAGGGAACCGGTGTCGGTCAATGTGAGGGTCGTACTTTTGGTTAAGGACGACACGACTCTATACAAAATGGTTACAAATGTATCAACGAAAAGATGGACTATCACATCTTATCCAAAATTTGACGAGCCTTTCGGCGTTCGGTTCCATTTTTGAAAATTTTTGAGGGACCGACGTCAGTTGGTGTGATAATCGTACTTTTGGTTGAGGATGACTTGACTCTATACATGATGGTTACAATCGTACCAACGAAAAGATAGGCTCTCGCATTACCAAAAATTGACGAGCCTTTCGGCGTTCGGTTCCATTTTGAAAGATTTTTTTGGAAACCGATGTCGGTAAATGCGAGGGTCGTACTTTTGGTTGAGGACGACATGACTCTATACACAATGGGTACATACGTATCAACGAAAAGGTAGACTATCACATCCAAAATTTTGACGAGCCTTTCGGCGTTCGGTCCCATTTTTAAAAATTTTGAGGGACCAACGTCGGTTGATGTGATAATCGTACTTTTGGTTGGATGACAAGACTATGTACATGACGGGTATGATCGTACTAACGAAAAGCTAGACTCTCACATTACTGAAAATTCGACGAGCCTTTCGGCGTTCGGTTCCATTTTGAAAATTTTTGGAGGGAACCGATGTCGGTTAATGTGAGGGTCGTACTTTTGGTTGAGGACGACATGACTCTATACACGATGTATCAACGAAAAGTTAGACTCTCACATTACTGAAAATTCGACGAGCCTTTCGGCGTTCGGTTCCATTTTTGAAAATTTTTGGAGGGAACCGATGTCGGTTAATGTGAGGGTCGTACTTTTGGTTGGGGTACGACAAGACTATGTACACGCGTATCAACGAAAAGATAGACTCTCACATTACTGAAATTCGACGAGCCTTTCGGCGTTCGGTTCCATTTTTGAAAATTTTTGGAGGGAACCGATGTCGGTTAATGTGAGGGTCGTACTTTTGGTTGGGTACGACAAGACTATGTACACGCGTATCAACGAAAAGATAGACTCTCACATTACTGAAAATTCGACGAGCCTTTCGGCGTTCGGTTCCATTTTTGAAAGATTTTTGGGAACCGATGTCGGTTAATGTGAGGGTCGTACTTTTGGTTGGGATACGACAAGACTATGTACACGCGTATCAACGAAAAGATAGACTCTCACATTACTGAAAATTCGACGAGCCTTTCGGCGTTCGGTTCCATTTTTGAAAGATTTTTGGGAACCGATGTCGGTTAATGTGAGGGTCGTACTTTTGGTTGGATACGACACGACTCTATACATCCCATGTAGAGTTTGGAACTCTTTGGGTTTGAGTGGTTTGCAACGGGTATGGACAACGTGGTTATCCTATCCCTTTATCAAACAATGACATGCAAACAAAGGTTTAGATAGATAGAACCTGACTCGGCTCCAATTATTTTATCACCACCTGGAAAATAGCACAACGCTTTTCCCTTGACTCATTTTGAAAAGACACATCCTATTTTTGGGTATCCTATCTTAGGTTGGATGTTCACTCGGTTGGCTTTTACCAGAGCCCTCACAGGTAAGTTTTCTACTCTATAGCTTACTATATGCAACATGGTATGACACAGCTTGGAATTCTGTTTCCTAAAGGGGCCGATGATCATGCCCGTTTCATCCTCCCGAAGGAAGTCGAAAGGGTATTGGATCACCGGGGAAGCACTTGCACGCCCCCCTCGATCTCCACGGGTGTGAAGGGAGAAGGGTGGATTCTCGTGTTCCATGTCCTAGATATAAAAGGGTTCGTGGTGGAGCCTGTACCTAGCCCAGCCCCACCTGAGTCCGGGTTCGACCCAAAAGTCCAATGAGTGTAAATGTCATGATTTTGAAAGTAAAAAGGGAAAAGACTTTTTTGTACAAAGGCACAATATACAATATGTGTTGCATAAAATAAATCTCTATCCTATGTTCGCAGTTTATATGTACAAGAATATAGACATGCTAAAATCAAAACACTATACAAGATGAAATAAAGAATAAATCAAATAATGAATACCAACAAATATATACACACATGCTTAGCAAAGAAAACACCGAAAGACTATAGGCTTAAACCCTCTAAGTCCCCAGTGGAGTCGCCAAGCTGTCGACACCGGCGGAAAATTCTTACTTTATTCTAAAGTATTTCTTTTTATTTTCCTAGATACCGACCCCCATTTGGCGAGTGTTGTGTGTGTTCCTCTATCTCTTTTCCGTTTCGAGATACGAGTTGTGTGTGTGTGGGAACTTGTGTACGTGTGTGCGTGTGAGCACAAATTTGGAGTCGCCACCAATCATGGGAAATTTTAAGGTGTGATTGGGCACCTATGTCTAATAGATTTTACCCTATTTAGACATCTACAACTAAATGGTCTTGAACCAGAGATAGGTTCGGGGGTTTGCTTATGCGTGGGGAAGGTGTTAGGCACCCCACGACATCCGTTTAAGAAAACGGTTACCTCCTTCCTAATGTTTTCTTTATTTGCTAAGCCTAAGTTTGTTGGTTTTTATTATGTACAAATGTCCCGATTTCCGTCGTACGATATACCAAAAATGGCAAACGTAATATGACTTCGTTCGGTTTTGATTAGACTCTTTATTTCACCATCCCTTTTATCTTTGTATCTTTTAAATTTCCGGGCATTTCGGTGGTAGGATATACTTGAAATCCTAACACCTAGTGCCGGGACAAACAATTAATGTTTTTGGTGCCATATTCGGGATCTCTTTACCCTTGATTTCCAAGAGTAAAGCGGTCCGTCAAATGGCGGGGTTTTGGATGATTAATTCACACTTTGGGGAATTTTAGACCATGATCCTATGGGAGTTAGAACGTGTAGAATCCCTTACACGAAAGCACGTACCAGCCACGCCCCCGTGTAAAGGACTCATACCTTCGTTTCTAACGCCCACATTACCATGTTTACTCTTTTTAAAGTTTTCATGGCAAAGTGTATTTTAATCACATTTTTATATCAAAGCAATAAACAATCAAGCAAGTAATCACAAGTAAAATGGACAAAATGGGATAATCATGGTCATGTTAGCAGTACATCATGTATCATAAGTATGAAATGACATAAATGCAACATGCTTAATGAAAGTGACAAGGCAATTTGCAATTAACACATGAGAATTTTTAAGGGAAAGGGTCAAGACCTCGTGGGGTCGGGATTCGATGCTATTGAAAGACTTACTCGGATCCCGACACCACCATAGGATTTACATGAATAAAACAAAACAATTAAAAAGAGGGTTTCAATGCCTTTTCGGGCTTACACGAAGGGTTGGTGCTATTGAAAGACTTATCCAAACCTTCGACGCCAAATAGGACTTAATATGAGAAAATCTATTTTGAAAATGGGTTTCAATGCCTTTTCGGGCTTACACGAAGGGTTGGTGCTATTGAAAGACTTATCCAAACCTTCGACGCCAAATAGGACTTAAATGAGAAAATCTATTTTGAAAATGGGGTTTCAATGCCTTTTCGGGCTTACACGAAGGGTTGGTGCTATTGAAAGACTTATCCAAACCTTCGACGCCAAATAGGACTTAAATGAGAAAATCTATTTGAAAACGGGGTTTCAATGCCTTTTCGGGCTTACACGAAGGGTTGGTGCTATTGAAAGACTTATCCAAACCTTCGACGCCAAATAGGACTTATATGGTGAAAATCTATTTGAAAATGGGTTTTTGCAATTTACGGGTCCAACGCCTCATGGATTTACATGGGGTTTAGTGCTATTGAAAGACTTACCTAAAACCGCCAATACCGTTTGGTATTTTCATGCCCAAATCAAAATAATGAAAAATGGACAATATTTACAACAACGTAGTAAATAATGAAAATAACGGGGTTTAAACAAAGGATTTTCGTGGGTCCAATTCCTATGGAATTACATGGTGGATAATGCCTCTTTGAGGTCTTACATAAGTCCACCACGACCAATCGGGATTATCACGCCCAAATCACAAGGGAAGAAAAATGGGAAAATGACAATATCCACAATATAATATTTACAACGTAGTAAATGTAAATAAAGCGATAATGACAATATTTAAACATGGGGGTTTTTAATGGGTCCAATGCCTATGGAATTACGTGGTGGTTAATGCCTCTTTGAGGTCTTACATAGTCCACCACGACCAATCGGGATTATCACGCCCAAATCACAAAGGAAAAGGGAAAAATGGGAAAATGACAATATTCGCAATATAATATTTACAACGTAGTAAATGTAAATAAAGCGATAAATGACAATATTTACACATGGGGATTTTTAATGGGTCCAATGCCTATGGAATTACATGGTGGTTAAAGCCTCTTTGAGGTCTTACATAGTCCACCACGACCAATCGGGATTATCACGCCCAAATCACAAAGGGAAAAAATGGGAAAATGACAATATCCACAATATAATATTTACAACGTAGTAAATGTAAATAAAGCGATAAATGACGTTATTTAACACATGGGGATGTATTTTTCGGGTCAAATACCTCGTAGGCTAACAAGGTTGTTACGGCCTCGTTAGAGGACTTACGCAACTGAGCCAAAGCTACTCAATATTTGCCGTACTAAAACACGAGGAAACCGGTGTATTTTTCGGGTCAAGACCTCGTGGGCTAACATGGTTGTCAACGGCCTTTGTTAGAGGACTTACGCGAGCCGCCAAAGCCACTCAATATTGCCGTACTAAAACACACCGGGGGAGGGGGGGGATAATCACAACAAATATTCACAAGTGCGTATAAAATGTAAATAAAGCGATAAATGACTAGAAATGTAAAGAAAGCGATAAATGACTAGAAATGTAAAGAAAGCAATAAATGACAAGGAAATGTAAATAAAGCAATAAATGACAAGGAAATGTAAATAAAGCAATAAATGACAAGGAAATGTAAATAAAGCAATAAATGGACAAATAAGAAACTAGTAAAGCATGAATGAAATAAATGAACTAAAGAATGTAAGAGAAAGAGAGAGAGAGAGAGAGAGGAGTGGGAAGATGAGGGGAGGTTAGAGAGAGAAGCACCTAATAGGTGCTTCTCACTCTAAAAACCCCCCAAAATCCCTAAAGAAAAAGAAGAGGAGAGAAAGAGCCTAGAGAGAGAGAGAGATTACCTAGAGAGGAGTCTCTCTCTCTAAAACTACCCCAAAAACCCCCTCCTAAAACCCCCTAAACCCCTATTTTCTGCCTAAACTAAGCTCTAGAAGGCCTAGTGCCCGAGCAAAAACTATGTGCAAATGAGGGGGGGGAGGGTCGGTTTTATAGAAAACCGTGCACGCCTCGCGCAGCACCATCATGCGCGGCGCATGACGGTCCTGCGCGAGTTGTGGTACTGCCACGTGGCAGTCTTATCCTTCCACGCCAGCAGCCCCTCGAATCCTCCTCGATTTCCGTGCGCGTACCCTTTTTTATCCGATTTTCGGGGGCAGTTTTGGAGGTCTTCTGGAACTCAAACTGGGTCATGCGGCATATCGTCGGAAAGCTCTCGACGTCCTCTTTCCAACGATATAAAGTTTGCGCGAATCGGAGTTCGGACGAGGGAGTTATGGCTCCCGGAAGTCGGGGTATCGGAGCTGTTTTTCGTGCACTCTTCCGGTGAAGATTCCGGATCAAACGGGGGATGCTTTCGGCGAACCGAGAGTTCCACGACGTAGCCGGAGTCATTATCTTTCCAACGCACCCGGGCTCGCGGATCAACTTGTTGCGAGCAGGAAAGACTCTGCGCGCGAAGGCGGCTGTCCGGGAGAAAAAATGCGTTTTGCTCCCAGCGCGTTTTTTCTCAAATCTTGTCCCAGTTCGCGCGCATATTTGACCTAGCTCCCGATGTCGGATTTTGACGTTCTTGGTACCGTCGGAAAGCTTGCGCTGCCTATTTTTGCAAGGTTCCGGATTCGCGGGAATCCGAGCTTGGACTCGTGAGATATGGCCCCGCGAGCAGAGTCCACCGGGGTGTTTTTGGTCCGTTTGAGGGCAGTTTTCCGATCAGGATTCCGGCTGACCCCGATAAATTCTTGGCGATCCGAGAGTTCCACGTCGTGCATGGATGTGTCCTCTTTCCAATGTGCCCGGGCTCGCAGATCAACTTGTTGCGAGTCAGGAAGACTCTGTGCGCAAGCGCGGCAACGTCGGTGGGAAAATTCCGGAAATTTCAGCACAGCCTTATTTCGTCGGCCTGTTTTCACGCGCGTGGTAGACGTAGCTCCCGATGTCGGATTCCGACGATCTTGGTATCGTCGGAAAGCTTGCGCTACCTACTTTTTCAACGGTACAGGCCTTGCACAGAGGCGAGCTTGGGTTCGCAAGATATGATCTTGCGAACGGAGGCCGTCGGAATGTTCCTTATGCCAAGGGGTCAACTTTCTGACTGAGATTCCGGCTTGACCGGAGGAGCTCTTGACGATCCGAAAGTTGCGTGTGGTAGCTGAAGTGAACCTCTTGCCTAAGGGTCTTGGCTCGCGGACCAAGTTGCAGCGGGTCGGAGAGAATCTTTGCGCAAACGTTGCCTCCCAAATAGGCTGTTTTGTCAACAATACTTACCAAAAATTTGGCTAAGTATCGGACCGTTTTTTCGCAGTTTTGGCCACAACTCTCTCGTTTCTCGTCCGTTTTCGACCCGTAAAGTACGGAATCGAAGCTCTTGATATTCTCTATACCTTGGTCAAGGGGTGGTCAGTTCGATCCAGTTTTTGGTCTGGTCAACGGTCTGGTCAAACCTTGGTCAAACTTGGTCAACCTTGGTCAAACTTGGTCAAAGCTCTCCAAACTCTTGGAAATGTATCCCGGACTTCATTTCAAGGGTTTCTGGGCAAGGCGGACCCTAGTCGGGCTGGAAACAGCTCGGTCAAACCTCGGTCAAACTTCGGTCAACCCTAGTCAAACTTGGTCAAACCTTGGGAAATGTGTCTCGGACCTTCTTCTTGGGAGTATTTGATGCGGAGAGCCCTCGTCGGATCAGACCGGCTTGGTTCGGGCTGTCTCGTTTTGCGCGCCGACACTCGAGAAAATCCCGGGGGTAAAAATGGGGTTATGACACCCATCATCCAACCAGTCAGGATCAGATA
>OU015772.1:4582776-4808503 GCA_907173295.1 Fagus sylvatica
CAGCACATGCCTTGGCATGGGCAGCCCATGCCTTGGCCGTGGCATGCCTTGGCAGCCATGGCATTGCCTTGGCAGCACATGCCTTGGCATGGGCAGCCCATGCCTTGGCCGTGGCATGCCTTGGCAGCCATGGCATTGCCTTGGCAGCACATGCCTTGGCATGGGCAGCCCATGCCTTGGCCGTGGCATGCCTTGGCAGCCATGGCAGCACATGCCTTGGCCTTGGCAGCCCATGCCTTGGCCGTGGCATGCCTTGGCAACCATGGCATTGCCTTGGCAGCTCATGCCTTGGCATGGGCAGCCCATGCCTTGGCCGTGGCAAGCCTTGGCAGCCATGGCATTGCCTTGGCAGCACATGCCTTGGCATGGCAGCCCATGCCTTGGCCGTGGCATGCCTTGGCAGCCATGGCATTGCCTTGGCAGCACATGCCTTGGCCATGGGCAGCCCATGCCTTGGCCGTGGCAAGCCTTGGCAGCCATGGCATTGCCTTGGCAGCACATGCCTTGGCATGGGCAGCCCATGCCTTGGCCGTGGCATGCCTTGGCAGCCATGGCATTGCCTTGGCAGCACATGCCTTGGCCTTGGCAGCCCATGCCTTGGCCGTGGCATGCCTTGGCAGCCATGGCATTGCCTTGGCAGCACATGCCTTGGCATGGGCAGCCCATGCCTTGGCCGTGGCAAGCCTTGGCAGCCATGGCATTGCCTTGGCAGCACATGCCTTGGCATGGGCAGCCCATGCCTTGGCCGTGGCATGCCTTGGCAGCCATGGCATTGCCTTGGCAGCACATGCCTTGGCCTTGGCAGCCCATGCCTTGGCCGTGGCATGCCTTGGCAGCCATGGCATTGCCTTGGCAGCACATGCCTTGGCATGGGCAGCCCATGCCTTGGCCGTGGCAAGCCTTGGCAGCCATGGCATTGCCTTGGCAGCACATGCCTTGGCATGGGCAGCCCATGCCTTGGCCGTGGCATGCCTTGGCAGCCATGGCATTGCCTTGGCAGCACATGCCTTGGCATGGGCAGCCCATGCCTTGGCCGTGGCATGCCTTGGCAGCCATGGCAGCACATGCCTTGGCCTTGGCAGCCCATGCCTTGGCCGTGGCATGCCTTGGCAACCATGGCATTGCCTTGGCAGCTCATGCCTTGGCATGGGCAGCCCATGCCTTGGCCGTGGCAAGCGTTGGCAGCCATGGCATTGCCTTGGCAGCCATGCCTTTGGGCAGCCCATGCCTTGGCATGGGCAGCCCATGCCTTGGCCATGGCATTGCCTTGGCTGCACATGCCTTGGCCTTGGCATTGCCTTGGCAGGGGCTCCCTACTAAAAACAACCTATTTTCACGAAAAGAGGCTAGCTGGCATGCACTTGGCAGCCTTGGCAGCCCAAGGCAGCTGGCAGCATGCCATGCTGCACGCCGCGTGCACGCCGCGTGCCCAAAACGTGCATTTTCGCCCTCCCGCAAAATTGGCCCGTGCCATTTTCGATTTTAGTGTTCCTAAATTCATTCTAACACCCCTAGAAGGGTTTCCAAGTGGCCAAACCCCTATGCCACAAGAATTCTATTTTTTATGATTTTTCCTATTTTTCGGCTTCAAAAAATAAAATAAAATTTTCTAAAATTCCAAAAATTGCAAATCCAATTCCTACCTCTTCCTTGCATTTTTCTTAGCATGTGTGCAAAAAATCTCATCAAAATTCGAAGTATTTCTTCGAAAAAGGCCTTTATGTTTCCTCAGACATGTTGATGTTTCCTCCTGACAGCGCGGTAAGTGTCCTAAGAGCTCTTTAGGGGGGGAAGCTTGTCTCACATATGCCACCAACTAGCGTGCAGCCCTCATGCCCCCCCCACATATGCATGCCACAGGCAGGCTTGCATGTGTTGAGGGCATGTGTGGTCGGTGTGTTGGGCACCACCACTACCGGCGGTGGTTGGCGGCGGTGGCCGCCGCCCGGTGGCGGCCGGCGGCGGCAAAATGTTGGAAATCATCAAAAATTGTAGAAATTAACGTGGGGAGTGCTGCCTACATCACAAAACAACATGGATGGCTTCGATGCTTGCAAATGTGGGGGTTAACACGTGCAGCCATGGCATGCCAAGCTTGCCACGGGCAATGCCAAGAATTCTCAAGTGGCGGTAACTTTTCTTCCTAATTCAGATGCCCTGCATTGGGTAACTTTTCTTCTGAAGAAAGAATTCTCAAGTTTTCCCCTCTGAGTCGCCAAAAGCTCGAGCTCCTTCCTCAACTCAGTCTCCTTTGACAAAACTTTAGATAGTTCAGCCTCAGCTCTACTACTATCCCTAGCCTCAATAGCTTCTGATTCGAGTGAAAGAGTATAGCGACGTTCAGCATCTACGCGTCTCTGATTCTTGACTTCAAGTGAAATCCTTTGCGTAAAAGCAGAACGTATTGAAGAATATTGAGATGCATTCTCCATAAACTTCCAAACTCGATCCTGTAAGGGCATTACATCCACAATTGTTGTTTGTCTGATAGCATGGATAATCTTCCTCACCTCTTCCTTAAGAGAAGCAACAGAATCAAAAGGGGTTTTGATGATCTTTTCTATTAAGCCTTCCCCCAACATGAATGCATAATGGCGACTAGCCTTTGAGATGACGTCCTCTGCATTAAGTGTCGAGACTGTAGAGGCAGTCGGGATACCCGAACTACGCACCTTGCTAACCATATCCTTCGTAGGGTTACAGATAGGACCTGGAGGGGGAATAGAAGCATTAGATTTCTCAAGACGCGGCTTCTCAATCACCTTAGTGGCAAGATCAAAAGTCTCCAGACCTTGGACAGAAAACTCACTCATAGAGGGACTACCATCAACTGGTGACTGCCTTTTGTCTACCTCTTTCAAAGAATCAACACCAACCTGCGACAAAGAAATGTCAAGATTTTCATCCTCAACAAGTTCTTGGATGGTAGAAACAACCATGGGATCATTAAAAAGACAACAAAGGGCTCTAACAGATTCCGTATTAGCAGAATCAAAAAGGGAAGAAAGACTCACTTGTTCATCACCGCCAGAAAATGGAGATGGCGTGTCCACATCAATAAAAGGCTCAGTCGTCTTCATAACAATCTCGTGGTTTGCACCATCAATGACGTTGTCCTTATATTTCCTACGTCGCCAATGACGATCCGAGTCATTTCGACTTACCTCATTTCCATGATCAGAACATGAGATCCCATCCTCTTCATTCAACTTCTTGGCATGAGATGCCATAGCTCTATCAGCCCCTCTAAAGGTAGAAACAATGCCGGATGTCTCGTCAGTGCTTTCCGAAATCCCTAAAGATAACTTGTTATCCTCTTGATGCTCTGAAGGCTCATCACTTTCATGGCGCCGCTTCAATTTGACTATCAGCTTACTTGGCCCAATGTTCCCATTCGGTTGACTGGGGTCGCTAGAGAAGAAACCATCAGATCTTTTGGCCCACCAATCCATATAATCTTTCGTACAAAGGGCCGCATCACTTGGAGAACGAGAGGGGACCAAAAATTGCGACTTTGTGTTGATACGAAGGCATCGATGCCAAAGATGCATGACTCTTTCTAAGGGGGCAGCCCGTAGATCTTCCTTTATCTCCCCAGGGATGTCTTGAGTGAATCCAAATTGACGACCAAAGCGGTGAGGACTATAAGGCTCGAGCACGCTCAAGTCGCCGCGACGTAATGATAAATAGCTGGGGCGTTGACTAATAAAGTAGTCAACATAGGAGTTGGATAGCTGATCATTATCCTCCAAAATCTCTTGATGTCCCTTGAAGAGCGCAAGACGATGAAACTTGAAATTAGTAATGGAACAGAAGAGCTTTCGTGCCTCAGCTTCCTCAAAATACTTCGCTGCACCCTCTCTAGAAAATCTAACCATACATGGATCAAGTGAGCTAGCCTCAGGCAAGTCGAAATGAGTGGCAAAGTATTTGGCCAACCATGCGTTCAAGTAGTGTGCGGGAAATGTAGTGTCACACTTACTAGGGACTGAGGAAGACGCAATATCGTTCAAGCCTTTGTAGATAGTTGCCAAGACCGGGACTGCGAGACAGTACTTCTTACCACGAGCCATTGAGCTTGCGACCTTGAACGTGCCAGGCCTCATCAAATTAGCCTCTTTACCAGGAAATACAAATTCCCCCAACCAACATGACAAGAGAGCGGCTAGCCAGGTCTCCTCTTTCGCCTTCTCCGACACTTTTAATATTCTGAAAGGAGCTTCTTCATCTTCAGTACGGCATTGATTACGATGAGTCGTGATGATCCCGCGCGGATTGTGGGAAAGCTTTCCCCTCACCGATCTCCTCAAAGACCGTCTATTAGGAGGTTTTGGATACCTAACGGAGCCACGAAACCAAAACCCTACCCACTCAGTAGAAGTGACCGAATCAGGGCCGCCAAGCTTGAGGCTCAGGTGATGGAATGCAGCGAATAAGTACTCACAACTCGAAGGGAGGGATGACATCTCTTTTGCGCTCGGAACAACTTCATCATAAAAAGATCCAAACAAAGGGAGCCCTCCAATTCGACATAGATCCCATAGAGTAATAGAAATCTCTCCTACGGATGTATGCAATGTATTTGTGGCCGGACACCAATACTCGAAGAAAGCTTGCATGGCATGGACATTTCGGTCATAAGTGAATAGAGAGGCACGGACCGCGCCATAAATCTTGGCATCAGTGAGAGTTTTCTTGTTTCGGCTGAGTATGTCTTCTAACCACTCCCAATACTTAGGGATGTAAGAAAACTCCCCTGTATATTGGAGCGGAGGAGCTCTTGAGGAAGTCGCCCAATGTGCCTCACCAACATTTATACGACGCGCAAGTAGAGGGAATAGACCCGTATAATTAACACCTGAATGGAGAGAAGAACGCAATGTAAAAATCTTCGACTGGACAGGATGCGAATCCCTCTTGGACGGATCGTAGAGCTCGCGGGAAGATTCAGACCACCACTGAGATAAGTGGGGAGTTCGACTGACATCAATGGGGGACGAAGAATAAATGAAACTGGCAGAAAGAAGAACTGCTAAAGTTATCCCCTCCTCTATGGGTTTCGTCCTGCATGGACTTCAGTATGGTGATGAACTGGATTCTTGGGAGTCTTCGAAGAGTCGACGAAAACAACCATTAGGAGCAAAGAGACGAAGAACCACGATGAAGAGGAAGACTGGGTGCACACCTGAAAAGTGAACAACAAAAAGAAAAAATGAGTAAAAAAAAAAAAAAAAAAGTGAACTTTCATGAAAAAAGAGCAAAGCAAAGGGGGCAAGACCAAAGTAAGGGACGCTCACAAAGTAGAACTGCGACAGACAGATAAGTGAGCCAAGTAGTTGTAGACAAATAAGAGTTGCAAGGCGAAGAAGCAACACAATGTCGAAGCGAAGAAACAGCGAAGTGTTGAAGCGAAGAGGCGACGAAGTGTCGAAGCGAAGAAGCCACGCAATCACGAAGAAGCAACGCAGTGTTGAAGCGAAGAAACAGCGTGGTGTTGTAGTAAAGAAGCAACGCAGTGTCGAAGTATCGAAGCGAAGAAACAACACAATGTCGAAGCGAAGAGACGACGAAGTGTCGAAGTGAAGAAGCCACCCAATCACGAAAAAGCAAGGCAGTGTTGAAGCGAAGAAACAGCGTGGTGTTGTAGTGAAGAAGCAACGCAGTGTCGAAGTGTCGAAGCGAAGAAGCAACACAATGTCGAAGTGAAGAGGCGACGAAGTGTCGAAGTGAAGAAGCCACACAATCACGAAGAAGCAACGCAGCGTTGAAGCGAAGAAGCAGCGTGATGTTGTAGTGAAGAAGCAACGCAGTATCGAAGTGAAGAAGCAACGAAGTGTCGAAGCGAAGGAACAGCAAACACTTGTCGGCAACAAAGTTATTTTTTGGAAGAGCCTGCACACAAGAATTCAAGAATATCAAAAAAAAAAAAAAAAAAAATAAAACAAGACATGCGGCTGTAAGGCCATCTCCAGCAGTGGTTTAAACCCTGCTCTTCAACTCTATTTTTAAAGGACAAAGCCAAAACCCGGCCTCCAGCAGTCCTTCAAAATAACTCTTCATCCGTAAATTTTTTTACAAAGTGTACAGTACCCTTTCATTTTTGAAAGGGTACTGTACACTTTGTAAACATTAAAATAACATTATTTTTTTTCTGACCCCACCGGTTACCAAAATACCGAAAATTTCTCTCTCTCCTCTCATTATTTTTTTTCTGACCCCACCGGTTACCAACGGCATTTTATACCGAAAATTTCTCTCTCTCCTCTCATTTCTTCCGAAATTTTTTCTCTCTCTTCTTCTCTCTGCTCTCTCTTCTCTCTGCTCTCTCTTTATCTCTTTGCTCTTTGGGATTTTCTGTTTGAACCATAGAAAATTTCGGTCTGAAAATTTGTTGGGGTTTTCTGTTGCCGGCGTGGTGGTTCGGTGGTGGCGTGGTCTTTTGGGTTTTCTGTTGAAGTTGATTCGGTGGGTTGCTGGCTTGGCGTGAGGGGTTGGTGCGTTTGTGATCTGGGTTGGTGGCGATCGGGTTTGGTGGGTTTGCGATCTGGGTTGGTGGCGATCGGGGTTGGAGCTGAGATCTGGGTTGGTGGCTCGGGGTTGGTGGCTCGGGGTTGGAGCTGAGATCTGGGTTGGTGGCTTGGCGTGAGGGGTTGGTGGGTTTGCGATCTGGGTTGGTGGCGATCGGGTTTGGTGGGTTTGTGATCTGGGTTGGTGGCGATCGGGGTTGGAGCTGAGATCTGGGTTGGTGGCTTGGCGTGAGGGGTTGGTGGCGGCTTGGCGTGAGGGGTTGGTGGCTCGGCGTGAGGGGTTGGTGGCTCGGCGATCTGGGCTGATTCGGTGGTGGTTGATTCGGTGGTACCGGTTTCTGCCGATCTGTCTTCTTTTCTCTTCCGGCGTGGTGGTGGTAACGGCGTGAGGTAGGAAATTTGTATTCGGGTTGATTTTGTGTTGATTTTGTGGCTGTTTGTGTACTGGGGTTGAGGATGATTTTGCTTGTGGCTGTTTGTGTACTGGGTTGAGGTTGATTTTGTGTTGAATTTGTGATAGGTTGGCTTTCGGGTTGTTTACTGGTGTGGATGAGGTTATGTTAGTTTGTGTGTTGAGGATTTGATTGGAATTAGTTTGGTTGATCAAGTTTGGATGAGGTTCTGTCTGTGTGTTTAGCTTTTAATTGGAATTAGTTTGGGTGTTGAGCTTTGGATGAGGTTCTGGTAGTTTATGTGTTGAGTTTTTTACTGGAATTAATTTATGTGCATATGTGGTTATGGTTTAATTGGATATAGCACAGAGTATAAAACATAACCAAAAAAATAATAATTGGGTTTTAAAATGAAGCTCTCTTAATTTTAAAACGAACCCAGAAAGCAAAATGTATTTGATAACCTCTAACTCATGTATATCATCAGTTCTTATCTAACAAAAAAAACAAATGTGGAAACTAAATCATTGGGAAAGAATAAACTCAGGTAATAAATTAGAAGCTGAAATTGGTAAATATAAAATGACAATAAAAAAAGATTTAGTTTTGGAAGAGTTGTCTTGTAATTTAGTTAGATTCTGAATTACCTCATGTGGGTGTAAGACATGAGTGTTGTTGTCTTCCTTATCCATGACTAGGACTCCACAGTCTTTTGCTTGGTGCAGGTTTTTTAAAACTGGGAGAAACTTATAAAGAAATTAATTTTCATGTGGAAAAAAAATTAGTTGGCTGGTTTAATTTGCAGATAAATAATATTAAGTTAAGAGTTTTGAAGCATAAAATTTATTCAATATTGTAACAAATTATAGTTTAAAGTTGTATATATCTGTTTATTGAGAAATCAGAGTCGAAACCCAATAAGTTTTGGACTACAAAATACCCCTAATCGTTTATAAGTTATAAAAAATATTTAATTAGATAGTCAAATTAAATATAAAATATAACAAAAATAAATAAATAGAACGAAGTAATCCATAATTTTATCTTCTTGTTCATCTTAAAAGAATTCGGTATTGAAATATTTTACAATTATAATCTGTTTCTAGTATATAATTTTCTTTTGGATGTATAATTTGCTATCCCTGTTAGAATATATTATCCTGGCTTAACCAAACTTTATTAACTTTATATATCCTTAGCAGTTTGGTAATTACAACAGTTTTATTTTTACATACGTATGTATTATGAAATTATAGGTTGGATCTGTTTGAGAATTGCAACAATTTTATTTTTACATACTCTTCATGTGTGATTGATACCTAATATTGTATTGTATTGTATTTTTATTAGGGATGAATTCTCAAAATGAAACCCCCAATTTCGTTAATCTTCTAGAAGATACGTACGAATATATGATGGAAAACCCAAATGAGATGGATTATAATAATAATCCATTTCCATCCCAAGTTGAATCCACTAAAAGACCTAGAACACGTCAAGCCAATTTTACCGTAGAAGAAGACTTGACTCTTATATCTTCATATCTCACTATTAGCGAAGATCCGGTGCAAGGTACTGATCAAACATATGACATATTGTGGATTAGAGTTCATGAATATTTTCATGCTCATACGACCTCCAAAACTAAGCGAACTATAGGTTCTCTTCAAAACCGGTGGTCAACCATTCAACTTGGCACCAATAAATATTCTGGGTGTTTGTCAAAGATTGAATCATTGCGTCAAAGTGGTCTAACTGAGGAAAATAAGGTGCATCTTATTAACTCTTCAAATTTGTTAATGTATCAATTTATTTTAACTATTGAAAATATTAATTGTTTTTATTGTTGGAATTTTTTAGGTTGATCAAGCAAAACAATTGTATACAGTAGAAACTGGCAAAAAATTTACGTTTGAACATTGTTGGAACGTGCTGAAGTATTCACCAAAATGGTTGAATAGTCATCAAAATGAGACACCAAGAAGAAAGAGAATGGAGACACCATCTTCTTCGGTAAATCTAGAAGATAAAGATGTCACAAATGATTCCAACATAAACTTGGAGAGACCACCGGGTAGGAATGCCGAAAAAGCTCGATTGAACAAACAAAAGAGCGACGAAGGTAGTAGCTCAAATGTGGAAGTGATGTTGAATGTCATGGCGGACGACAAAAAAAAAATCGCGGAATCGAGATTGGAATTTCTTGAGAGGGGCCGTGTTCAGTACATGGAGCTAGAGAATAAACGTCTTTGTCTTAAGGAAGAAAAAATCAATTTGGCAAAAATGAAAGAGGAGAGGCAAAGAATGAAAGAGGAGAGGGAAAGAATGAAAGAGGAGAGGGAAAGAATGAGAGAGGAGAGGGAAACATTGAGAGAGGAGGCGGCAATTATGACAATGAATGTAGATGCGTTGCCTCTAATGCAACAACAATATTTTCGTCAACGCCAATCGGAAATCCTTGCAAAAAGAGGTGGTAATTAGTAAATGATATTGTATTATTTTTGTATTATATTCATTAATGCTATTGTGTTGTATGAATTAAGAGAATACTTTGAACTTTTGTTGCTATTAAATGTCATTTGCTATTATGGTTGATAACTTAATTTATTACTTTGAACGTTAATGTGGTAAAATATATATAGCATTGGCTTTGCAAGTTATAAGTGTTAATATATTTTTTATTTGATAATAGAATTTTAAAGAACTTTCACAATAATTATATAGATTTGATAAACTTCAAATTACAATAAAGAGTAACATAAATAAATAATACAAGCATGAAAATTAAAACTAAATAGTCTTATGATTGGCCATGTAATTGCCACAAGTGCTCCACAAGATCAGCTTGGAGTTGAGAATGAGTTTCTCTATTTCTAATGCGAATATGAGATTGAATGAAATTCTGAACTTCAATTGTAGGCTCTCGTGACACGGGTATAGGGATGCTTTCAGGCACTTGTTCGTAATCATCATCTTCTTGTACTTCATTAGAATCGCGCTCATCTTCAATAATCATGTTATGTAATATTATACATGCTTTCATAATATCATTGAGAGTTGCTTGATCCCAAAAGCGTGCAGGTCCACGCACAATTGAAAATCTTGCTTGAAGTATTCCAAATGCACATTCCACATCCTTCCTACATGCCTCTTGAACTCTAGCAAAGTGTTTTTTCTTTGCTTCTATTG
Source organism: Fagus sylvatica (assembly GCA_907173295.1). Classification (NCBI taxonomy): domain Eukaryota; kingdom Viridiplantae; phylum Streptophyta; class Magnoliopsida; order Fagales; family Fagaceae; genus Fagus; species Fagus sylvatica. The sequence continues at coordinate 4,592,885 of OU015772.1, forward strand.
GAGCTGAGATTGTTTTCACAAAAGTTGACCATTGTGGATATATACCATCAGCAAGATAATATCCCATTGTATAATCATGACCATTGATTGAGTAATTCACTGGAGGAGCACGCCCTTGAGCAAGTTCCGTAAATACAGAAGAATGCTCTAATACGTTGATGTCATTATGAGACCCAGGAAGACCAAAAAATGCATGCCATATCCAACGATCATATGAAGCTATTGCTTCCAAAATAAGTGTTGGTTCACGAGAATGACCAGTATACTGACCTTTCCATGCTGTCGGGCAATTTTTCCATTTCCAATGCATGCAATCAATGCTCCCCAACATTCCTGGAAATCCACGCTTTTCGTTAACCGCGAGCAACCTAGCAATGTCATTGCTATTTGGTGACCTCAAGTACTCTTCAGAGAAAATATTAACCACCGCTTTAACAAATTTTTTTAGACTCTCTACTGCAGTGCTTTCCCCAATTCTCACATACTCGTCAGTAGAATCAGCAGCTACTCCATAAGCAAGAATCCTGAGTGCAGCAGTCATTTTTTGAAGGGACGACAAGCCAAGCGTTCCAGCAGCATTTCTTTTTTGAATAAAATATGGATCATACGCTTCTAGTGCAGATTGAAGACGAAAAAATAGTGGACGACTCATCCGAAACCTCCTTCGGAATATATGAGAAGGAAAAACCGGATTATCTGAAAAATAATCATGAAAAAGCCTTTCTTCGCCTTGCAAATAATTGCGCTTAATGACCTTGCGGCCTACAATTGAACCACGGTGTGATGTTGATGCTCGCTCTTTTTTCAATCTTTCGTCTTCCATTGCAAGAATTGAAAGTATTTCAACGTCATCATCAGTGTCAGACTCAAGAAGAGCCATTTCCATTTCCCTCATTTGATAATCACGAGGCTTAAGATGATAATTATGCTCCATAATATATGAAAGAGAAATTTGGGTTTGATAATGAAAGAGCAAATTGGGTTTTGATAGTTAGTGAGTAAACTGAATTTGAGATTAATGAAAGAGAAAATTTGGTTTGAGGTGAATGAAAATTGAGATAGGAAATAGTCCTATTTATACTAAAAAATATGACTGTTGACACAATATAACCGTTGAATAACGTTATAAAATATTACCGTTATTCAACGTTATATAACATTACTGTGTTGATAACGTTGTACAGTATCAACGTTTATTTTTTTTTTTATAAACTATCAACGTTGATTTTTTTTTTTATAAATATTATTTTGATTAAAAGCTTTAGATAAATGATTTCAGAAAAAAAAAAAAAAAAAAAAAAATTCAAAATCAAAATCAAAGAACATTCCGGATTTTAGTTGATTTTTTGCCAAAAATCAACTGTTTTTTTTCTTTCTTTTCTCTCAGATTTGTACCGGCAGTGGTACCACCGTCCATAACCCACGGCTGGAGGTGATCCACGGCTTGAAGGAGATCCGGTGGCTTGGCGACGGAGAGAGCCACCCCAGCCTGAACCGGTGGCTTGCCGTGGCCACAGTGGACGGACTGGAGCTGACCCACGGCCAAGGCTGCCGGTCTGGTCCGTCTGGAGGTGACCCACGGCAGGGCTGCCGCCTGGGGTTGCCGTGCCGGATCTCTGCCGGTCTGGAGGTAACCCACGGCGAAGCCTGCCGCCTGCAGGTGACCCACGGCCCAAGCTCACCGGATTTCTGTTTGCAGGTCACTGTTGCTGGAAAAAAATTTCTGTTTAGTTTAGTTTGGTTACTGTTTCTGGAAATTAATTTGGGTGGGGGTTGTTATTTTTGGTGGGAAGTAATGATAAAAAAATAATTTTTAATAGAATAGAGATAAAGATAAAGAGTAGTGTTGGAGTAGTTGTTTAAAAAAAAAATAGAGAGTTGTTAAAAAGTGTAATTTTAGAGATAAAGATAGGGATAAAGATAAAAAACTGCTGGAGATGGCCTAAGGGAAAGAAAAGAAAAATATAGTGGCTTCAAAAGGGTGGTCACAATTGCGGCTGAGAAAAAAAAAAAAAAAAAAAAAAAAAAAATTTAATAAGAACAGAGGACCTACATGGAAGCCTTGCTATGTTGCAAGTGGTGGTCAACAATTACGGCTAAGGAGGAAAAAACAAAACAAAAAAAAGAAGTTTATGGCTGGTTGCGGCAGTAAGGAACACTGAAGAAAAAAAAAAAAAATTTTGAAACAATGAAGAGCTTGCTTCACGCTGTGCGGCAGAAAATTAAAAGAAACAGTGAAGAACTTGCTCTCACACTGCAGCAGAAAATTGAAAGAAACAGTGAAAAACTTGCCTCACACTACGGCAGAAAATTAAAAGAAACAGTGAAGAACTTGCTTCACACTGCGGCAGAAAATTGAAAGAAAACAGTGAAGACTTTGCTTCACACTGCGGCAGAAAATCACAGAAAATTGAAAGAAAACAGTGAAGACACATGTGCGGCAGAAAATTGGGGGGTTGTGGGATGCCTTTTTATAGGTAATGCTAACCCTAAACCTAGTAAGAAGAGAAGAAAAAAAAAAAAAAGAGGCGCCGCCTCTTGAAGAAGAATTTCGTATCAACCACAATATTAGTGTTGTTTGCCTCTCACGTGGGCCACAAGGGTGAGTTTGTGTTTAAGTGCTCAACTCACACCCAAACTTGGTGTGAGTGGCCTTAATAAACAAATAAAAAAAAAAATAAAATTTAAATCCTGTGACAAAAGCATCAAAGTTGAAATTTCGAGACTCACTCGCTCATCACACCAAAAAAAAAAAAAAATAACTTTTTCCTTTCTTTTTCGTGTGTACGCAACCAAGTCTCAAGGGGGCATTTGTAGACATCAAAATTTTTATGATGTGTTTACATCCGTCCGATTGATCATGATTAATTTTTATTAATTAAATCAATTGTCAAGTGATGACGTGTCAATAATGGGTTAGTCAACAAACTACATCCAATAGGACAAGGCCACGTGTCACAACTTTGAAACCATGTGGCGACATCAAATGAAGAATCCTGCATATGGAATGTTTTAATTAAATGGAAGACTAAATTCAAATTCAAAATGAAATCAAATCAGATCAAATCAAATCAAATCCCATTAAATGCTAAGAAGGAAATTCCAAATGAATAAGTCTTAAAGTGCCTATAAATAGAGACTCCTTAGAGGAGAGAGGGGGATCCAGAGTCAGAAGGAGAAAACCCTGCCAACACTCTGCCAAAAAGAAGAGTTCTCTCAAGGTTCAAGAAGAGCACTCTTGTCCATCCAAGAGCAAGGCGTACTTCGACTTCTTCAAATCCAAAGTGGGAGACGCCTCTCAAATCTTCATTCAACCTAGATCGAGATCAAGCCGACGGCCCTCAACTCTCAAGGTTCAAGAAGAGCACTCTTGTCCATCCAAGAGCAAGGCGTACTTCGACTTCTTCAAATCCAAAGTGGGAGACGCCTCTCAAATCTTCATTCAACCTAGATCGAGATCAAGCCGACGGCCCTCAACTCCAAGTCCAAAAATTCCAACTACACACTCAACCCAGAAATATTCAGACACCATTCAAGATCAAGCTTCATAGCCCTTGGATCGTGGAACGTCACGGAGAAGAATCAGAGGAATTTATTGCATTCTTTATTGTAAAGGATCATTTAGAGATTTGTACCCGCTTTCATACACATAAATATAAATTGATTATTTGTTACACTATTTCGTGACCGTGTGATTTATCTGTACGAAATTTGTGTCTACACGTTCTATTCTATTTTGTAACTTTCAAACTCAATTACATATATTCATTAAAAAAAAACTAAAAAAAAAAAAAAAATGCGTAGAAGACGTGGTATGCTACTTTCTGATACTTTTCATGCTCGGTTTCACGATATGATACACGGAACTTCACAAAGTCTTTTCCCTTATGTATTCCCTAGGACAGCTTCGTGGGTTAATTTAGCTTGAATAGCTTTGATTTTTGGTTTATGTTTCTGCTGTATTGCTTAATTTCCATTGTTGTATTGCTATTTGTTATTGTTCTGTTACTATTTTTACTTATCGAAAATAAAGTATTGTTTTTATTGATCTTGTGTTTGAATTCAACCATGTTAAACATAACTAGATTATATTTCAGTTAATGAAGATTTCCCACAATTTCTTCTTTGGCTTTGGATACTCGAAAATAAAGTATTGCTTTTATTGATCTTGTGTTTGAATTCAACCATTTTATTTTATTTTATTTTTTATTTATAAAGGAAAAAAATCTACCAAATAACCCGTCACAACCCAAATTTACATTGAAGATCTCACGTCTGTCCATGATGCAGCTTAAATCAACAATCATCACACATTCAAATCGGCTCACAACAATTATAGCAGGAGCAAGAAGCCAAATTATTCAGCAAACAAAAAAAATCAAGGAACAAGAAGCCAAATCGTAACTTTGAGGGAAAAAAAAAAAAAACCGGAAGAGATAATTAGGGTGGAACTCCTTGGCTCCTTATTGGCTTCTATAGATCTCCTTATGAAACGAGAACCGTGAAGCTTGGAATTGTCTTAAAGTTGCAGCATAGCATCATGTTTTTCTTGTATCCTGTTCCAAGGCATATGTAACTTGATCATATCAAGATATAATAAATATTTTGTAATGGGTCTTTTTTTAAAACTTAATTACTAACCATTCTTAGTAGAATTTGTGATTATTGGATTCTTGCTTGCTTCATATAAATCAATGCATGATGCATCCCTGAACCCTTGTGGATATGTTCTTAATATTAGATGATGTCTTAAAGTCATTGTTTTTAATTCATTTTTAAAAGATATCAACATAACTATTTGATCAAATAATAAATCACACTCAATTAACTAGAAATTCAGTGTACATGTTAAGAACTACAACGAATACATGTAATTTAATGGTGGGATTTGAAAATTCTAATATGACAAAAAGTTACATTTTTATCAATATTGTATTACTCAATAACTTTCTATTTGATGTGTTCACTGTTGGATTAAATTGTCTCCTTATATCCTAAGTGCATACAAAATATCAGACAATTAGAAATTAATAACTATTTCATCCATAAAATATTCAAATTTTGATTTTGTTAAACTCTAAAATTATATTCAAAACATGGGTTTATGGATCGACTAGTAAATATCATGTACCATATGATTAATATGAAATTTGACATGCTTCTAAGAATATAAAGAACATGTAATCTAATGGTGAGATTTTCAAAATATTAGTCAAATAAAAAGTTATTAAATGATGTAATACTAATAAACACATTTTTTATTTTTTGGTAATATTTTGAGCTTGTAATACATATAACATGTACAGGTATTTTAGTGTCACATCAACAACAGACTAAACAAATTTATTGAAGACTTTTCTGTATTGTGTTTAAAACTGAAACATCAATTTAGAATGTTCATATAATAGAATTTCTCTTACCAAAAAGATGAAAAAAAAAAAATTTGTAATATGCTTAACATGTATTTCAAGTAATTATTTAATGACATGTAGTTCAAGTTACAAAAATATTGGTCTGAATGAACCACATGTAATTTAATGTGACAGACTGACGACATGGACTCGTGATTTTAATTCAAAGTTTCAAACAACGACATGAAGTAAAAGTAAAAGGATCAAGAACAAGTTAAAGGATTTAGCAAAAAAAACAAAGAATAAGTCAAAGGCCTAGAAAGGTCTAACAGCGCCTCCAACTACGCTACTAAAAAGGTCCCTAAAAAGGTAAGGTAAGTTTAATCCCCTTAATTGGAGTGGATCTAGTGCATCGGATCCATTGCGATCACATTATATATCTAATTTTGATTACATGTCTACATTTCAATGGGTTCAATACACTGGAACACTGAACCTAATTCATTCCCTTAATCCACAAAGACCATTTTTTGAAGGGGAACAGAAGCACCTAAACCAAATGACCTTTGATTACTTTTCCTTTGTATTCTAGTCTGGAAATCAAGATGGGCCCTTTTTTTCAAAATAATGTTTTTTTTTTAATGTTATTTTGTCAAACATGTCTCAACTGAATTTAATTTAAAAAATGGATCTTGTTTTTTCTAAACACAAGATCTTTATATCAAAATTTTAAAAATTTTGAATGTGCGGTCACGGGGGCACGCGCACTGTGTAATTTTTAAATGAATCTTATCTTTTGTGTAATTTAAGTTGCATCTTGTCTTTTCTAAAGACAAGATTCATTTAAAAGTGAGGAGATAGCAATTGACGGAGCTGAAGACGCTGATAGCTAAGGATGGTGTTGTTTGGCTGGTAATGGAGCATGAGCATGTTTGCTCAAAGATCATGCTTGGCTATGTTTACGGTGGTGGAATTTTGGAGAGGAGAGTGGCGGTGGAATTTTGGTAATAGGGTGAAATCTTACATTGGGTGAAATTGTGATTGTTATTAACTAGTGAAACGATAGCGTTTTACTTATCTTTGTCTAAGCCTTTTTTCCCTCATTACAAAAGTTCGAACTCTAACCCCTCAAAAAAAAATTATTTTGTTAAAACGGGCTGTAGGTTGGCTGACTGGAATGGCGGGCCGGCCCATCTGACGCCCACGGGCTGGAGAAGCAGCCCAAGGCTTGACCTAGTAGGCTAGCGGGCAGTCATGGGCCTAAATAACAGCGGGTCGGGCCGCCATGAGCCCAGTGGGTGATAGTATAAATATTTCAAATCGAAAAAAGAAAAATAAAACATAAGGGAAGGGATTCTGCAGAGAGAGAGAGAGAGAGAGACGATCTGAGCGGCGGCGGACCTGGGGCAACAACGATGGATTTAGAAAACAAAGTGGAAGAAGAAAAAAAGAGTAGATGGTGTTTGCTTCCTGATCTGGTGGTATGGATGGTAAAAGATAGATTAGGTATGTTTTCTAATGCGAGAATGGCATCTGTTTGCCGCAATTGGTGGTATGCATCTCTTTCCTATCCAAATCATAAGTCTGCGCCGCCGATTTGTATCATGCAGCCAGCCAACAACGAGAATTCCAGTTCCTGCTATGATTTCATATGCACCTCAACGTCTCAACGTGAAGAGGAAAAGTTCACTGTCAACCTGCCCGACTTTGATGAAGCGAAACTTGTTTTTTCCAAACATGGATGGCTTCTCATGAAACGAAAATACTCCTTATTCTTGTTCAACCCTTTTACAAAGGTTAGAATTAACCTACCCGATGTAAAGGATTCTTTTGGACATTTTGCTGGTTCGTTTTCCTTTTCCACTTCCCTAAAACAACCTCAGTGCGTATTTATCTTTACATATTTGGTTCATGGAATATTGTGGCTTAGAATAGCCCATCCTGGTGATAAAACATGGACGGAATATAATTATGTCAATCAGAGGATTGAATATGTTCCGGCTAGAAACGTACTTGCTATTGGACAGAAAGTGTTTTGCTTTGATAATCATGGAGGGCTGTTTATCTATGACCTGGTCACACAAATTTGGAAAGAAGTGGATCGACCGGCCAATGACTACTTCGGATGGTACATGGTGGAGCATCAAGGGGAGATCATGAAAGTACAGAGTAAATATGACTCTCGTGGTGGCCAACCCTGCCCCGATTCTTTTCGCATTTTTAGATACAATGACGCTTCCACTGCGTGGGAGAGGCTGAGTTACGATGATGTCAAGGTCAAGGACTCTAGTTGGTTCTTGAATACTCAAGGCTGCTGCTTTTCTGCCAAGGGACATGGTTTCAAACTTTATTTTCTCAAACAACACTTAGTAAGCTTAGCAAGCTCTCGTGTGGGAATGATGCGTAGAAGACGTGAAATGGTAATCTCTGATACTTTTCATGCTCGGTTTCACGATATGATACACAGAACTTCACAAAGTCTTTTCCCTTATGTATTCCGTAGGACAGCTCGGTGGGTTAATTTAGCTTGAATAGCTTTGATTTTGATGTTGGGCTTATGTTTCTGCTGTTTTGCTTAATTTCCATTGTTGTTGATTTACAAGTTTAAAATCACATTGCTTTTTGTTATTGTTCTGTTACTATTGTTACTTATCGAAAATAAAGTATTGTTTTTATTGATCTTGTGTTTGAATTCAACCATGCTAAACTATTGAAGTTGTGAATATAACTAGATTATATTTCAGTTAATGAAGATTTCCCACAATTTCTTCTTTGGCTTTGGATACTCGGGTAGTCAGGTTCACTATATGATACGTGGAACTTCAATTTGAATATATCATTAAGATCCATGTTCACATGGATATCCTTAAATAGATGTTCAACGGTATTCCTTTCTTGATTTGTTAATGCTTTGAGCTTTGATTAAGATCTAGATTTGTGATAATGGTATCTTTGCTGTCTTTGTCTGCACTGTTAAGCTCCATGTTTATGGGCTCACCGAGGAAATGTTTCCGAATGCTACAAAGCTCCTTGCATCTAGGTGGATGTTAGCACCATCACCTGTTTTCTCAATTATACTTAAGGACATTTATTAAATTTTTTATTTTTGCATACATCTTCCATTTTATTTGCTGGAGATTCTTTTCCCTTAGATTTTAACATTTAATCATGTCTGATGTTGAAGGTGGTGAATCTGTGAGTAGGTTTTTCCTAGCCAAGGAAAACACTTGACTTGTAGATTTTTGGTTTTAGCTGATTTGGTTTAAAGGAAAAAAAAAAGGCCATCTTTAACTGATTTTTCATTCAAACCATGGGAATACTTTTCATCTGTGGCTCCTAATTTGCCACCATCTTCTCAACGATATACTTATCTACAAATTCATTGAAAATAAGTTACCTTTTCCCCTTGTAAGAGTAAGGCAGAGTGTGAAAAACTAGGGAGAATAAAATTGAGAGGGTATGGCGGTGTGAGATTACTTGGACATCTGTTGTGGTTTTGGAAGCCATTAGAACTTTAGAAAGAATTGAGAAATAAGAGCCAAAGGGCTTGAGGGGGGAAATGTAACCCACCTCCCCACTCTTCCTTTTCATAGTTCTTTTAGATTTAATCAGAGAGAGAGAGAGAGAGAGAGAGAGATTCTGTGAAATGACTGGAGAAATTCTGTCATACGCATTATGTTGATGTTTTGAAAAAAGGCAAGGGAATTAATTTATTAGGACCCAAAATTTGTTAGAGAAGTAGTAGATGCTGAATTTTAGGTGGAGATGACAGAAGTTGGTAGAGGGAGAAAGGTAAAATGGGAGAGGGGAAAAAGGTGCACACGTTTTAGTCTTATATTGTTTTTCCTTCATTTGAAATGAGATTCAAGGGCTTTTCTGGTTCCAGAAAATTATGGGACAATGCTAATCTGACTTGAAGGTAAGTAGGTTAGCACTTTCTTACAAATATTGATAGCCTTAATGGCTGTTGAATTGTCTATTGTGCATTATTATGCCAAAGCACCCTACTGTTTTGACTAGAGTGAAATATATATATTTTAGTCCTCTGAATGTGTTGTTATATGTGTATTGATAGGTAGGACTGCCTCTGGTACAACCGTATCTTTTTCAGTTTGATCACTTGGTGACAGAGCATTTGCCAAAGCTGTTGGAGCATTTTACCCAAGAAATGATAAATCCTACCATGTATGCAAGCCAGTGGTTCATAACCGTTTTCTAATATACTCTTTTCCTTTCAATTTGGCTCTTCAAATTTGGGATGTCTTTCTCTATGAGGTTAGTGGTTGGTAACATTATATGTTTGCCTTACAAGTATTGTTATTTGGTTCAAAACTATATATATCATATTCATTTTCCAGTGTGTTAAAATTGTTTTTAAAGTTGGTTTGGCCATATTAGTTGTTGGAGCTTGTATAGTGTTACTAGTTGTTCAGACAATGGTATGTTACAATAAATCCAAAGGTGGCTCACAGCCCAGTCAACTTCCTCACTCCTCGACCTGATCTGCCATCTATGGAAACACTTCTGAAGGACAGACTCCCAAACTCTCTTTGAGAAGCAACATTCAAAGAAAAGATGACTTCTGGACTCAATTCTTACCCTACAAAATAGATAAAGAAGTCCCCTCTATATCTCTACTAAGCAAGCATGTCTCTAGTGGTGTGTTTGTTCTGAATAATCAACCAGGTCACAAAAGCGTGTTTTGGAACATGCTTAGGAAACCAAACTAACTAACCTCCACCAGTAAACAGAAGACTTCACTTGACAAATAGCTCTCCATGTATCTTTGCAACTATCTTTCTTGTTAGCAGCAGGCAGCCATTCAACTGAGCCTACACCTCTCAAATTTTGCTTTGAATAAGAACTAAGCTGACAGACCTGGCAGGAGGCCAACACCAATGATTATTTACTGTGAACTTAGTGAACTTTTCTGAAGAGTAGCTAGCTGAGTCATAGATGATCCTGCTGCCATACTTCAGTTGCAAATGTCCATCCTCATGCCACACGAGGATCCTCTCACAATTTCCTACCTTATGCTTTAGCAAAGGCCTAGTAATGCTCCTTTGTTGAAGAATTTTATGCCATCCCCTTGAATAATCAGCTGGAGCAGGTATTCCCACAGAGATTTCTCACACAGTAAATAAGCTTCTGTCCACACTACCCAAATTCAACTAGCACATCCAGACAAATTCCAAATAAATCTTAAAATAGCAGCTTTGTTCTTTAAACTCGTCAAGAACTTGCTTAGAGATCTCCACACTGCTCTTATTGGCTGCCATAAAATCACTATATCGTTAAGCACAAGTGTGAAATATTTACTTTACACACTTAGGATGGAAGCAAAAACTGTATCAGCTTGCTAAAGACCTCCATAGCCATAACAAAAAGATAGGGACAATTTGGACCTCCCTGTCTAAGCCTCTTCTTACATTCTAAGTACCCAACCAAGCCTCCATTCTAAGCTATGGAGTAGTAGTACATGGGAGTAGAAATATAAGTCTTGACCCATCCAAAAAAGTTTTCAGGACACCCAATAGCCTAAAAACACCAAGAAGGAATTCCCATTCCACTGAATTGTAAGCCTTCAAAATATCAACTTTAACCGTGCATCTAGGCAGCTGACCATCCCTCCCTAATCAGTTCTTGAGCAAGTAAGACATTATCTGAAATTTTTCTACCCGGTATAAAAGCTGTTTGGCTGGAGCTGAGGCACACCTTTAACCTTTCTAGAATCTTTGATATACATTTGTACAATGTTTTACAAAAAGAAATAGGGCGGAATTGTGATGTTCAAGAGGGGGTTTTCACCTTGAGAATCAAAGTAATAGTAGCATTAGCCTCTCCCAAAATCTTAACAATAACAAAGAAGCTCTTGATGCACACCTGCTCTCCAACAAAACTCCAAGCAGTCTTGAAAAAATGAGCCCCAAAACCATGAGGACCAGGGGCTTTATCACTGTCTAAAGAGAACATGACAGATTTCACTTCCTCATCGATAACCTCTCTTTGAAGAATCTCTTGGAGAATATGTTAATACTTCATTATTGAACCAAAAATTTTCAGCTGTCTCATATGGAAAAACCAGAATGTGTGAAGTAACTAGATGGAAAAGATGAGTAGGATTACAAAATTGTCATGCAGCTACTCTTAGTAATTTGTATTTTAACTGATTTGTGCAGAGGAAAGAAATAAATTTTCCAATTACTCTGGAAGTTCCTGAAGGGTAGTTTCATGATATGTTCCACACTATTCAGAGGGCACAATGACTGAGATTGACACTTTATACACTCTTAAGCTATGTAGATACTTTATTACCACATCCTAAGATTTGAGGACTAGCTTTCTCAGACACCACGATACACATTTGCATCATACAATTTGCCATGCAGGCTTTCCAAATGCTTAGTAGTATTCTGTTGGATTTTCTTTCATTATTCTTTTTTTTTTTCCCACTTATTCATGTCATATGCTTTATTTAATTATTGGGTATCTAAGTGTTTGGAGGAACTGAAGCAAATGGAAAAAAGAAGTGAATGTCTAGATCATTGTTCTTTCTGCAAATATTTTAAGGTTTATTGTTAGACATTTTGGTCCTTTTAAGGCGTGTATTTACTAGTGAGGCCTTTTTGTGATTCAGAATTCCCTAAATAGCATGAAATTTTTCCCATTCCATCACTGCTCATTGCTCATTGCTCAATATACATTAAAGAGGTGGCTTGTTCATCACTTTCCCTTGGCTGTTTTTTAACTCGAGTACATAATTAGTTTTGTTTAATTGTAATTTTACTGAAGTCAATTTTGATTATGCTAAACAGCTCATAAAATCATTTCAATCGAAATGGCATCCATATCATCGTCAACTTTGTAAGAAATAATATATCGTTATGGTCAACATAACAAGATTCAATGCTATTAGCATGCATTCTGTGCTTATATATATATTAACGGCTCTTGCTGGATACAAGTAAATATGTTCAAAATTGTTGTTTATACATTATCTGAAGCCTGATTTGAAGTGAATTCTCTACTTACTGAGAGCTTGAAAAAGAAATGGTTCTACTTGCTACTTTTTTGAAGTAGCAAGTGAAGCAAACATTGCAACCCACCAGCTTGTTTATTACACATGGGGTTCAGAGGATATTACACGTTGCTTCCATGAAGACCCATTGTTTTTAGTTCTTACTGCACTTCTAATTTGGTCTCTAAAGCTTATCCATTAAGCCTTATTAGTCCCTAAAGCTTTAAAACTGAGTGATATTAGTTCTTCCGTACAATTTCGTTACTTTATTTGCCTACGTGGCTAACAGAAGAATGATGCGACATAATTTAAATTACATGGAATTTTTTTTTTTAAATTTAAAATTACAGATCAACATTTGGACATTTTATTCATCAAAATATCTTATTTAACTAACTTATTTCAGTTATCAACAACAAAACAAAAGAAGAAGAAAAAAAAAAAAAAAATCCTCAAATCAACATTTGAGAAACCCGGTGTCCTCCATGGACAGCCTTCCTCAAAGCTCTGACCACCACCGCCACCATAGGAACTAGTTAAACGGGATAGGGCAATGGCCTACACACAACTGTATTGTTCTGATGGTTATTTCTGAATGAAAGATCCTGAGAAGCTTTTGACCAATTTTTTGTTTTTATTTTTAAAAGCTAGTAGTCTACATATGACTTCACCATCAGGGATTAACCACACGAGAATATTAGATCCGTCCATCCAACAGTTACAAGTAAATAGAACCATAGAAGATTATATGTTACATTTTAAAATTCAGGGCTTACGCGTTTGTTTTGGTGTATTACTATTATTATTATTATTTTAAAGTAAGGCAAAAATACTACTGATCTAATATCTAAATGAGGGCTTGAATCCATGCCCATTAGGGATGGAGATCTTGGGGAATTACATATTTGGCAAGCTCAGGGGCTACCAAATTTGCTATCTTTTATTCAGTTGAAACATTAAGAAGCAAAATTTAAAGCTAGAGCTTGGGCAACAGACTACCAACCCAAGAAAGAGTCTTGCATGGCCAACCTTTTAACCTGGCTTCCAACCTATGTTGCAAAAATTTGAAACCCTTGGACCTGTTTCTAGAGGTGAATAACGATGTCCCCACATTAAGTGGCCTGTTGTGAGATTGTTTTCACAATTGTGAGTACCAAATTTTTACTTCCTAACGTAATATGCGTTATTTGTGATACAATAGATATTGTTAATACTTATTATTTTTCAAAAAAATTATTGAAATTTAAATATTACGAAAACCCATTGAAAAGCCACAACTACTTTGGAATACAATATTGTCAATAATTTTATTCACTGAAATCTATACGTAAGTAAATGATAAATTTTGGACTTCCATGAGAATTTGGATTAATTTCTATGGGATGGAAGTACTTTTAAGTGAGATAAAAATAGTTTTAAACCAGGAAAAATAAATAAATAAATGGGATTAAAGTGATTTTAAATTGAAGGGACATTCGCACAAAATTAGATTGGATTTGGAATTTAATTTTTAGACACATGGCACAAATATAAAGTAGATGAACACTATGAACTTAATCCATTATTGAAATTCGTCCTTAACTATTTACTATAGAAAAAAGAAGAGGTCCTTAACTATTTACTATAGAAAAAAATGGAAAGAAGAGTTATTCTGCAGCAGAATCAAACAACCAAAAAAAAAAAAAGGGAAAGAAGAGTTATTTAGCAGCTAAGAATATCCTATGCACAAGGTAACCAGGGATGGCTCAAGGCCTAGGCAACTTAGGCCTTGGCCTAAGGCCCCAATAAAAAAAAAAAAAGAAAAGCCCCCAATAAAAAAAAAAAAAAAAAAGCTCCTAATAAAAATATGAATGAATAATTAATTTTGTAGAAAAAGAAAATGTGTTGTATATTTTCTTTTCTTATTCTAAAAAAAAAACCCTTAAAATTGTGAGTTAATAGAAATTCATTCCAATTACTTTATTAGATTCATCATCTTTTCATTAAGTCATTATAATTTTTATTTTATTTTATTTTCTTTTCTTTTTCCTTTCTTTCAAAAAATTAATTGTCATCACCTCTTAATTACAACCTCTTTATTTTATTACCTCTTAATTATAATCTTAATTACCATTTGTCATCAACCCTCTTTCTAATAACATGTTATATAATTGAAATTGATTATCTAAATAGTATAACACATAATAAGTAATGGACATAATTTTCCTCCAACCTGGTTTTAAAATGTACTTCAAATTGCACATGACATCGTGATCGTGTTACTAATTTTGAAAAAGATCACGTCTTCACTACTTTACATCCAAAATACGTGTTTGAAAAAACACAAACCGCATGCTACTCAATCATAAAAGATGGTGCATTTATGTCATACTTTATTTGCAATTTGTAAGAAAACTTTTAACCTTTATATAGCAAATGATGAATGATTTTTAATCAATTAATTCATGATCCATATAAAATCCAATTCTTATATATTCTTCATATATTCATAATCTGATAATTTAGGATATTGGAGTAAATTAAACACAAGACTAGAATCAAGACAAAACAACCTCCCATCTCATGTCCAAACACATTGACTACAACAAGTATGGTTATATTCTCTACGTCCAATGGAGGGCTAGAAAAAAAAAAAAATCCAAAGTGATGATCAAGTTCAAATTGAATATGAGAATGAGTTATAGTTCTGAAGGTCAACACATTATGATAGATGATAAGCTGCTTAGAAGAGAAAAGCAAAAATCCATTGTATTTATACCCTCTTAACTTTGAATTAGGTAGCCATGGTTCGAAAATTTCCAATTCAAAGGTTCTGTTCTAGAGGCCACGAATGTTGAGACAATCAGATTTTGATTTGTGAATTATAGATAGGAACCCTGATTAAGGATTCTAGGTGTTTGAAATCTAAAAGAAAAAACCGGTAAATGAAGCTGGGAATTTTGTGGAGACATCAAGTCTTTCCACTTAATCTAAATAAATAAGAAACAAACTCAATTAAGATTAGCCATTAACAAAGTCAAATGAAGTTTTCTAAATGATTCCTATGAATGTTAAAATAATCGTAATGCTAGCGTCTACAATGCTCTAAGGATTCATATGTCTGGTTAGTCTTATATTGTTTTTCCTTAATTTGAAGTGAGATTCAAGGGCTTTTTTGGTTCTAGAAAATTGTGAGACAATGCTAATCTCACTTGAAGGTAAGGAGGGGTCAAAATATAAGTGAGGTCAAATTACAAAAAATCTTCTTGAAGTTTTGTAAAATGACAATCCATCATTTTTATTTAAAAAAAAAAAAAAAATGACACTTGGTATCCTCTCTTTCAAAAAAATAACAGGCAAAATATCATTTTTAATAAAGCTGAGGGGATGGAGACACGGAGTATCATTTTCTAACAAATATGAGGGGTCATAAGGTTATTTTCTAACGAAGGTGAAGGGGTATAGTATCATTTTCTAAAATAAGAGTAAGAGTGTTATTTTGCAAAACTTTAAGGGAAATTATTATAATTTGCCCAAACCTTAATTAATTATAGTCGAATAAATGGAAAATGCTAAAGTTACTACCAAATATATTACGAAAACTTTATAAAATAATGTGACAATAAATGTAATTGGTATCACATCAACAATATAATCAATAATTTTTTCTATTGATTTTTTAAAATTTAACACATCAATTTATAAAGTTTATATAATAAGATTTATAGTAATGGTAAATCATTATTTAGGATTTTTTTTTTAATTTTTTATTTATTTATAAGGGAAAAGAATCTACCAAACAACCCGTCACAACCCAAATTTACATTGAAGATCTCACGTCTGTCCATGATGCAGCTTAAATCAACAATCATCACACATTCAAATCGGCTCACAACAATTATAGTAGGAGCAAGAAGCCAAATTATTTAGCAAACAAAAAAATCAAGGAACAAGAAGCCAAATCGTGACTTTGAGGAAAGAAAAAAAAAAAAAAAAACCGGAAGAGATAATTAGGTTGGAACTCCTTGGCTCCTTATTGGCTTCTATAGATCTCCTTATGAAACGAGAAACGTGAAGCTTGGAATTGTCTTAAAGTTGCAGTTAGGGACAATAGCATCATGTTTCTCTTGTATCTTGTTCCAACTTCCAAGGCATGTGTAACTTAATCATATCAAGATATAATAAATATTTTGTAATGGGTCTTTTTTTAAAACTTAATTACTAACCATTCTTAGTAGAATTTGTGATTGTTGGATTCTTGCTTGCTTCATATAAATCAATGCATGATGCATCCCTGAACCCTTGTGGATATGTTCTTAATATTAGATGATGTCTTAAAGTCATTGTTTTTAATTCATGTTTAAAAGATATCAACATAACTATTTGATCAAATAATAAATCACACTCAATTAACTAGAAATTCAGTGTACATGTTAAGAACTACAACGAATACATGTAATTTAATGGTGGGATTTGAAAATTCTAATATGACAAAAAGTTACATTTTTATCAATATTGTATTACTCAATAACTTTCTATTTGATGTGTTCACTGTTGGATTAAATTGTCTCCTTATACCCTAAGTGCATACAAAATATCAGACAATTAGAAATTAATAACTATTTCAACCATAAAATATTCCAATTTTGATTTTGTTAAACTCTAAAATTATATTCAAAACATGGGTTTATGGATCGACTAGTAAATATCATGTACCATATGATTGATATGAAATTTGACATGCTTCTAAGAATATAAAGAACATGTAATCTAATGGTGAGATTTTCAAAATACTAGTCAAATAAAAAGTTATTAAATGATGTAATCCTAATAAACACATTTTTTATTTTTTGGCAATATTTTGAGCTTGTAATACATATAACATGTACAGGTATTTTAGTGTCACATCAACAACAGACTAAACAAATTTATTGAAGACTTTTCTGTATTGTGTTTAAAACTGAAACATCAATTTAGAATGTTCATATAATAGAATTTCTCTTACCAAAAAGATGAAAAAAAAATTGTAATATGCTTAACATGTAGTTCAAGTAATTATTTAATGACATGTAGTTCAAGTTACAAAAATATTGGTCTGAATGAACCACATGTAATTTAATGTGACAGATTGACGACATGGACTCGTGATTTTAACTCAAAGTTTCAAACAAAGACATGAAGTAAAAGTAAAAGGATCAAGAACAAGTTAAAGGATTTAGCAAAAAAAACAAAGAACAAGTCAAAGGCCTAGAAAGGTCTAACAACGCCTCCAACTACCCTATTAAAAAGGCCCCTAAAAAGGTAAGGTAGGTTTAGTCCACGGATTAGGATTGGGTCTAGTGCATTGGATCTATTACGATTGTGTTAAGGCCTAGAAAGGTCTAACAACGCTTCCAACTACCCTATTAAAAAGGCCCCCTAAAAAGGTAAGGTAGGTTTAGTCTACGGATTAGGATTGGGTCTAGTGCATTGGATCTATTACAATTGTGTTAAGGCCTAGAAAGGTCTAACAACGCCTCCAACTACCCTATTAAAAAGGCCCCTAAAAAGGTAAGGTAGGTTTAGTCCACGGATTAGGATTGGGTCTAGTGCATTGGATCTATTACGATTGTGTTACGTATCCAATTTTGATCACATAACTGCATCTTAACGGACCCAATACACTGGAGCACTGGACCTAATCCATTCCCTTAATCCACAAAGACCATTTTTTGAAGGGGAACAGAAGCACCTAAACCAAATGACCTTTGATTACTTTTCCTTTGTATTCTAGTCTGGAAATCAAGATGGGCAATTTTTTCAAAATAATGTTTTTTTTTTTTTTAATGTTATTTTGCCAAACATGTCACAGCTTAACTTTATTTCAAAAATGGATCTTGTTTTTTTCTAAACACAAGATCTTTATATCAAAATGAATCTTGTCTTTTGTGTAATTTAAATTGAATCTTGTCTTTAGTCTTTTGTGTAATTTAAATTGAATCTTGTCTTTGCTAAAGACAAGATTCATTTAAAATTTTTGAATGTGCGGTCACGGGGGCACGCACACTGTGTAATTTTTAACTGAATCTTGTCTTTTGTGCAATTTAAATTGAATATTGTCTTTCCTAAAGACAAGATTCATTTAAAATTTTCTATTTCAAATTTTGGTTCAATCTTGTCTTTAGAAAAGACAAGATTGTATAAATTTTAACATTATTGTAGATCTAGTTGCACCCCAACTAGAAAAGTTTGGGGGGAACTAAATTTAAAATTAAATCATGTTTTTCTAACAAACAAGATTGACAAAAATAATATATATATATATATTTTCACAATCTTGTGTTTTGTAAAGACAAGATTCATTTGAATCTTGTCTTTACAATATATATTATATATTTATATTATTATAATATATATATATATATATATTTCAAATTAAGTTCTACCAGATCATGTTTGCAAATTAACTTAAATTTTTTTTTTTGCCAAAACTCCCAATCAAGATGGAGTGCAATATGTAATAGGATTTTGTTAACAGGTGCCCTTAAGACAATGGTTAAGGAGTATGAAATGCTTACACTTTATGGGAAATAACAAATTTTTAATATTAAAATAATAAATGAAAAGACTAAAATACATTTAAAAATTGTTTTTGTAATAAACTAACAATACTTTTAAATGAACTTTTCAGTGGAAGTCTCCACCGTCAAATCACATATATTAAAAAAATGTTAAAGATTAAAAGAATTACTTTTTTTTTAGACTATAGAAATGAAAAATTGACATTATAATTTTCAATCTATATGTCCAAAAATAATATTGCACCTTAGTATAGAACAGTCCAAGTTTATAGTTTTATCAAGTTAAGCAAAAATTCTTGTTTGGTGTCCAAGTGTGTAGATTTAAAGTTTAGAAGGGTAAGTGAAAGTAAAATTCAAATCTGGACAATGATTGTCTCACAAAACCTTATTGTACACTTCTATACATACTTCGTGGATATATATATATATATATTCACAAATTATGTATATTTTATGGATGTTGATGTCCGTACTTAAGTGGTGTATGGTGTGAGATAATATTTATCCATTCATATTTTATATTTATATGATATCTTTTTATTTTTTGCTAAATTGATATATTTTGTTTAGCTTTATTTTGTTTTTTCTTTTAATATAATATTATTTTTGGGTTTTTATTTTTTCCACAATTAGGATTTGAATGCATGACAACCATTGCAATATTGTGGTCGGAAATCACCATGAAACCAGGGCACATATGTTGTATACATATAACTAAAATTTTAATGCTTAAAGTGATACTATTTGGCTGCTAGACTATTAACATAATAACCTGCAATGGTCACATTGGACCCCACTTTGGCGTGAGAAAAATGTTTCACGTAACATTTTCTTCGTACTATAATCATAATGCATTAACAAATCAACACAGGTCCACAAGTTGCTGTTTAGCCATAGAAAAAAGTAAACTGCACATGTTCTTATTAATGAAGTCTTTACCTAAGAACACGGTAATGTGACTGTACATGTTTTAGGCATTTAGTGCAAATTGGAAATGTCCTTTAGGGAATGAGATCTCATGCAACACCAAAAAAGGTATAGCATGGCTGTAATTCCTCTTTTCTTCATCCAAATTTTTTATTTTTGTAGTCTTTTACTTATTTGTCCTTTTGACATTTTTTGCTTTTTTTATTCAAAGGTTGAGATTAAAAGTTAAGTTTTAAACTTTTAATTTCAGCCATTTATAGGAATTATAGTCCATGCAATAACTTAGGGATCTCAATCCGTTCTTTAGTAGTATGCATGGTACACTTCTTATGAGTTATGACGGCAAACATGATTGATGATGGAGTCCAAAAGTTTGGCTAAAATTCTAAATGGCTTAAATACACTATAGGTCCTTAAAGTTTACTTATTGAGCGTTATTGGTCCCTGAAGTTTGAAATGAGTGTTATTGGTCCCTGAAGTTTCATAAATGAACGCTATTGGTCCCTCCATCCAATTTTGTTAACTTGTTTGCCTCGTGGCTAACGGAATAATGATGTGTCACAATAAATTTTAATTAAAATTGACACCTAAGCAAAAAAATCCAAAACTGACCCGACCCACTCATAACTCATACACCCAACCCATTTCAATAATCCCAAAACCTTTTGGGTCCCATAAACCAAATCCAATTCCAGCATTCCATTCCTCTATTTCCGGCGCCACAATAGCTTATGTCAGCTATCACCAGCGACAGTCCGTGTTCCCTGGTTCCAACGCCACCCACGCCGTGCGCAATTTTGGGTTTGCGGGGTTTCATTTTTCAAGCCCATGAGTGGCTCGTCTCATAGGTAAACCCAGTCAGAATTCCAACCATCAACCATGGAGTTCATACAACAACGGCCCAGTCTTGAATATATCCACGCGTCCAGCGTTAACTAAAACTCTACACCAACTTCTTCAATTGGTAGTGGTCCACAAGTCTCCAAGAAGGCTAGTAATTTCACTAATATTCGCGGATGATACAAACACTCTTTTTCTATTTTTGAAATGGTTAATTTTGTTGATTTCTATTACATTCTTTCAAATTTTGAGATGTATTTGGGTGGAAAGGGTGGAGCTTCATCAAAATGATAGGTCATTATCCATTGTAAATTGTGTTTTGATTATGGGTATTGAAATAATAAAATATTGTAATGGAAATTGTATATGCTATTACTTAATATTTTTTGTCGTTGCTCAGCTATGTACCTTTGATTTTGATCATGATTTCTACCTTTACTTTGAATTTCGTTGCTCAGCGCCGAAAATGGTTCTCAAATTGTCGTGTGACAAAGGTGCCGAAAATGGAGAAACTGAGGTTTCGCTTGGGGGTTGAGCTTGTGCCAGTACTGGAAGACTTTGGGGGTGCTGTCGGGGGTTAAGGAGGGTTAGGGCATATCCGTCTGCTATTTGGGGATTATTGAAGTGAATTGGCTATAAGGGTTGGTACAGATACGGTGAGCCCAATTGGGTATTTCACTTATTTGTAAATTTTAATTAAAAAATAACATGCCACATCACTTAAATTATAATGCGTCATTTTTCCGTTAGACACATAAGCACGAAATTGGATGGAATAACTAATAATGCTCATGTATGAAACTTTAGGGATCAATAGTGCTCAGTTTAAATTTTAAGGACTAAAAGCGCTCAATGAGTAAGCTTTAAGGACTAACAATGTATTTTGGCCATTCTAAATTAATAGACAAAATTTGAGATTTGCCTCGTTGGATCCACATCAGATTGACGTTAGAAGTACTCTCAATCACTTATTTTGTTGACATTTTGGGTCAATGACAGCCAATACCTGTCCCAACTATGGAAATGAAATAGCAGGAAACTAATGATTCTTGGATTTGGCTCGGGTACCAGTGCACTAGGCCTAAGCTTAACACATGATTCATAACATTTGTTATCCTATCATGTTTTTTTTATCAAACTTTGACTAGATTGTTTGAATCCAACATATTTTCAAGAAGAATAAAATATTTATAAAAGATTTGAGATCGAATCTAATCTAATCTAATCTACATAAAAAGAAATCCATTATGTCATATGACTTAACGTTAAAAAAACAATTATCGTAACACAAACAGTATAAATTCAAACATTTTATAAAACAAATAATATCTAATATGCTGTGTGATTAACATGATATAAAGGGGAGTTCAATTCATGAAAATTAGTAATGAGAGAATTTTATGATTTATTTTCCTTTATAAGTTTTGGATGAGTACGTAACAGTGTACTCTGGTGTTAATAATAAAAAAGAAGAAGTTGTTATTTATTTATTAAATTCATTTGACTGGAAATTTGTCGTTTGTGGCTTCCAAAGGTGATATTCCTTCTAATGATAATATCATTTAAAAAAAAATAAAAAAAAATCAGTGTTATTCTTTTCAAATGATAATTAAGCTTCTAAAATACTGGGAAGAAATGGTGTGAAGTGGAAGCCAACTTGCTCAAAGATATGATGTTTTGGGGCGTCTTGGAGACTTTTCAAATGATAAGCTTCTAAGAGCATTCGCACAAGGCTCCCTCTATTTTTCTTCAAATGGGTTCTAAAAAACCCACTTTTGCTTAAATAGCTAAAGCACTAATACACTAAACTCCCTATTTTAACTTTACTATTCCATTTTTTAATATATCTTTATTATTATTATTATTTTTTTTCACAACTCCCGAAATACTACACTACAAAAAACACTACTACACAAAAAAGCACAACTCCCGAAAGTCTTTTTTATGCCCCGAGCGATGAACAGTGGCTCCCTCGTTTGGGCGAGCCACTGTTCATCAATTGCCCATTTGAAATAATATAGGGAGGCTAATGGTGCGCGTTTTTACCGCCTTTTCCTTATTTTATGTGTTTTTCGGCCAATAGGTAACTCTAATGCGAATGCTCTAAAATACTTGAAAGAAATGGTTTGAACTGAAGCCAACTTGCGCAAAAGCCAAAAGATATGGTGTTTTGTGGCTTTTTAGAAGCTTTTCAAATGATAAACTTCTAAAATATGAGAAGGTATCTTATGGAGTCACTGCATAACTTTGGATGCTAATCTCTAGGAGATGATTGTGGGGGTAGGTGATGAAATGTGTTTGGCAAGTGGATCCAACATGTCACCGCTAATTAAAATCCTTAATTTATTTTGGATAGTAAAAATTCTACGAACATATCATCTTGATTAAAGTCGCTAATGATTAGAGTCAATTCCATCATTAGATTTTCTTTTTTTAAAATTATTAATGAGATTATTTGACATGACAAACGGAGCAGTATGTCACGGGCATACAACATAAATAATTTCATCAACAATACTATTAGATAAGATGAAATTAATTTGATTTTGAAAGTTGTGAGATGATTTTTTATTTTATTTTTATAATTCGATAGTTAGAGAGGAGTGTTTTGAATTTTATAAAGAGAATACATGTAATGCCTATTAAGAGGGTAATGAATCATTATTTGTAGGATAGGAGGTCTTAAAATTGTATATGTAATTGTTCTTCTTTGATATAACGAAAAAAAAAAAGCATGGACATACACAATTTTAATTCAACCACATTTTTTTTTTTGGCTTTTATCGTTTACACTTCTAATTCAATTTTATGCGTGTATTACTCTACTCAATAGAGAATGATTTTCTTTATTATTATTATTATTATATTTTTAAATTTCAAGAAGATGATAAATGGCAATGAATCATTATTTGCAAGATGTATCCTCACTAGGAGACTTAATCTGGCTCATATAGTATTTATTCCATATATATATATATATATATATATATATATATATATATATATATATATATATATATATTATAAGTGATAAATAAAGATCCAAACTATTAGGATATTCATTGAAAACAGTTTTTATGGTGGACAATTATATGATGGAAAGTCATATCAAATAACTGTAGGTAATTGCTTCTTGATTGAAGGAACTAAAAATGATTAAAGTTGGATAAAAGAGGTTCCGAGTTTAGTCTTTGGAACAACCAAACTGCTAGAATTTTTATTTTTATTTTTGTTAAGAGGTATGTATTAATTTTCTGCTGTGATTTTCAGCAACTCTCAATTTCTTAATATCTACTTTTTAGTATCAACCGGCTATGATATGCGTTTAGTAGGGCTTAAGTTTTATGGTTCATTTTAAAAGTGAGGAGCTTTATGTAGGGATTCTTTTAATGCAAAAAGTCACTTTTGATCCCTGCATTTTTGGGGTGTTTTTATTTTTGTCCTTATATTTTTAAATGTCTCAATTTAGTTTTTGAGTTTTTAACAGTGTTTCATTTTGGTTATTGCCGTCATCTTATTTATAAATTTGATGATGTGGCACACAGAATGCTAAAAAACATTCTAAGCAAAAATTTCATTGTAAATGAGATGACGACAATGACCAAAATAAAACATTATTAGAAAACTCAAGTACTAAAATGAAATATTAAAAAATATAAGGACCAAAACAAAAACACTCTCAAAATTTAGGGACTAAAAGTGATTTTTTTTTCTTGTTTTAATAAGTAATGTTTGAATAAACTACACCTAAAAACAAATGTGAGGATTTTTAAAAATCCATTAGCTTATTAGTTTATGTATAGTTAACTTCACCTCTTTTTTAGCTACAACAATATTTTTGTTATCTTTTAACCAATAAGCCCTACTTTTTAACCAAAAATAATAATTCAAATGCAATAGTATTTATAAGTTATTATCTACTCATCAACTTAAGAAGTATTCACTCACATAGTCTAAAGATTTATTTATTTTTACCTAGAAAATTTAAAATGAAGTGGAGATAATGACAAAACCCACCACCCACTGATATTAAAAAAAAAAAAAAAAAAAAAAAAACCACCTTTGATATTCTCTTCACTCTGATCACTAAGCTCAGGAATAGGGGGCAACCAATAGAGAGAGAGGCCTAACACGACAAGATCTATTCTGCTGAGCCACTAGGTATGATGATTTACTCGGAAGTGGAAAAGAAAAAAGATGAGCAGACCACGTGAAACCTTCTATTAGCCAGACCGCAAGCCAAGTGCTAAATAAACAGATAAATGGCCTCTTGTTGAATGTGGCCTAGGTCAATAACACACCACATCTGAATCACATGCTAGCATTTACAAATCATTTATCTTCAGAAACGAACCATCAAAGCCTAATACGCACAACAATCATTCAGCCTTTTTTTTTTTAATTTTTTTTCAGATAAACAGAATTCTGCGAATGCAAAAGTGATCATTCAAATCGTGAGAGCTGAAAATGAGGAGGATTTTTTGCGATACACCAAATTTGTGGACATCTATGTGTGATCCTTGCCTCCTTATTGGTCATAATCAATGACAACCATGTGTGATTGTTATGTCATTTTTTCATGGCTCGGATCATTATGATACAGGGACGGACTATAGCAAGGGACCAAGGACATCAATGGCCCCCCAAATTTTTAATTATATTTGATTTCCTTAAAAATTAGTCGGTAAAGCTCTCTCTAATGATAGAAGAGAGAGGAAGGGAAAATCTAGAAGTGAGAGGGGCGGAGGAGAGAGAGAGAAATTAAGAAGAAAAAGACATTTTAAAACTGATCTTAAAAAAAAAAAATACTGCATGTGATGTGACCACCTTTCATCACGTAACTTTAATAAAAGTTAAGTGATAGGAATCAATTTCACGGATAGAGAGTTATAAAGAAAAATTAAAACCTGAGAGGGTCAGTTTGCAACGGATCTAAATCCCAGTTTTATTTTTTTTGTGTCTGTAATTTGGCCAAATTATAAAAACAAGATCTGACCAAGCGGCTTTATTATTTCGTTCAAGTTTGTCTCAAGTAAGGTAGAAACAAATTTTCCGGTCGCTTAAATGATTTGCTCAAGCAAAAATGATGTTACGCTGGAGTGACCTTATTTATTCACTTGAGTGAAAAAGGAGTTCGCATCTCCCATTGTCCAAATCTTTCAAGTTTCAACAACTTTAACCTTGACTAGTTCTTTAGCAAATGACAAAAACATTACAATCATTTTTTAGATTACGTTATCAACCGATATTTATCCACTAAATCCTAACAGGAACCACTCTTTTTTTTTGGGTTTGAGACTATATGAGAAAATAACAAAAGAGGTTACTCATTTTATAATTATTTAATTATAGAAAAAAAACAAAAGAAAAAAACATTGGGAGATGGATATTTAGTCTACCAAAAAAAATATCACACAAGCACAAGTACGAGTCTCCTTTGTCAAAGACCATTATAGCTTCCATTAGGACCAGAACTTTGTTTTCATTGTCCCTGGGACACACATAATTAACCAGTAAAATGGTCCTAATGATATATCTTATCTTTTATGCATGACAACTAAGTAGTCTAAAGCCTTCCATAAAAAATAAAGAGTAGTCTGAAGTCTTAAAACTCTAAAACTATCTTTTTCTGTGTGAACGACTTGGCAAATAAGAGGCTAATATTTATCCACATCATTGCCGCCAAATGCAATTACTTATTAAATTTAAAAAAGTCTATTTAATTTCGTACCCATCTGTCCAAGTAGGGTACACGTAAGCAGAGATAGATAAACAAAACTAATCCTGACAAATCAATCTACATGCACATTATATAGCATGCCCAGTTCCAACAAATCCAATTTCAAAACTCTGAAATTGGTTGTAACTTGTAAACAATTGTAACAATCACTACGTCACTGCCAGCTCTATCCCACATGCAATTTGCAATTTGCAAGTTTACCAAATTTTAGTTTTTTTCTTTCAATCAATACTATCAGACAAATTGAAGCCATAAAAATATCCAGGGTAATTATATTCCGGGAGTACATTAAATACATACTCTATTATCTTACAAAAGTCGTGGGTCCTGTTAATTAAATTCATGGTGTGACCTACCACTTCTGTGATAAAAAGAAGTAAGCATTTAATTTAATGTACTCCCGAAATATTATATAATTTTCCTCAGTTGCATTACAATTTACTACACGTCTACACCTATATATACCTCAGCACAAAATATATCAAACACAAGTCCTAGCACAATTTCTACTTCCTTGTTTTTCTCTTCTTCTAGGATTTGTGTACTACTGTAGATATGACAATTGGGCAATATAAGGATGTTGAAAATAATGATGAATATAATGGCCTTGAAGATTTGGAAACGCCATTGATCCAGCAAGACAAAAATGTCACATATAAAGTTGAAGGTGAATCCATTGGAATGGTTTTGCTCAGCACATTTGTTGCTGTTTGTGGCTCATTCGAATTTGGATCATGTGTAAGTATATTTAAATTCTCTTACTTTTCCAAACAATGGAAGCTTAGGAGCTTAGAAAAAAGGTTCTTTATCTTTTTTCCAAGTGTGTAATATGAATCATATGATCATTCATGGGTTTATGAAAGCTTCTGGGGTTACTAAATCTTTTCTTTTTTGTTTTGTTCTTCTTTTGGTTAGGAACCAAAAAAAAAAAAAAAATGAAAAAGATATAGGTTTGTTTAGCTTAAGTTATTATTTTGGCAGGTGGGCTATTCAGCACCCACTCAATCTGCTATCAGGGAAGACCTTGATCTCTCATTAGCCGAGGTTGGATTTGCTTTCCTCTTCCTATTTTAAGGTTTATAGTATCAAATTATATGACTTGCTACTAATTCTATATATGGCATGTGACAGTACTCCATGTTTGGCTCTATATTAACAATCGGTGCAATGTTGGGTGCTGTCACAAGTGGTAAAATTGCAGACTTCACTGGTCGAAAATGGGTATGTCTGATGTTAAATTTGAAGCTCAGAGTTATTAAGTAGTGCTCATTGCTCAACCATGGCCACCTCTAAAATTGTACTAAATCCATATGTACTAAACTTTCTTGAAATTTAATGGAAGCAGGCAATGAGGATTTCAGCTGTTTTCTGCATTGCAGGATGGCTTGATGTATATTTCTCTAAGGTATATATGCGCTGTTTGCACATGTTAGTTCTTATCTTGAAAAATGAGGAAAATTATTAGGCACTCCGAGAGTACAATAAGAAATAAACACTGTCATCTTGCTGAAATTACTTGCTCTTATGGTTTTTGCTTTTGTTTTTTGTTTTGCATGACTTTAATATAGGGAGCTATTTCACTTGACACGGGAAGGTTATTCACAGGATATGGAATTGGAGTTTTTTCTTATGTGGTAATTATTTGATACCTCTATATATATATATATATATATATATATTTGGCACCTTGTAATGATAATATTTCAAAATTTTAACAAAAATTAGCAAAGTGGATGAACAGGTGCCGATATATGTTGCTGAAATAGCGCCAAAGAATCTCCGTGGAGGGCTCACAACATTGAATCAGGTGTAAAAATTAATCATGAAGAATGTTTTCTTTATGAATGTTGCTAACTGATTGATGATTAATTGGTCAATATCTTAATTCTCACCCCCTTGTTGTGCTTGTTCTGCAGCTCATGATTGTCACTGGATCATCAGTTGCATTCTTAATAGGATCATTCATAACATGGAGAACACTTGCTCTGACTGGTAATTAGTTATAAAATTTATGTATTTTACTCTATACTTGTACATAAGGATGTTTATTGAAACAAAAAAAAAAGTTTAAATCTTTACTAAAGGAAGTGTTGGCTTTGATTTGAAGGAATTGTTCCATGCATATTTCTTCTTGTGGGTCTATGTTTTGTTCCGGAGTCTCCCAGATGGCTGGTGAGCATTTAAATAATAATTTTAAGCTGTCATACATTTTATTTCAAATTAGATATGAGACCAAAACAATATCATTTTTTGCAGGCAAAGGTTGGCCATCAGAAAGAATTTGAAGCTGCACTACACAGACTTCGTGGCGAAGATGCTGATATTACTAGTGAAGCTGCTGAAATTCAAGTACTTCCCTTTTGAATAAACATTTAAAGCTTGCTAATGTAAATTTGAATGTCTGAGGAACTGACTCCCTATGTTTCTTGGCAGGATTATATTGAAATTCTGAAGACACTTCCTAAAGCTACAATGCTGGATTTGTTCCAAAGGAAACATATTCGCTCGATGATTGTGAGCAACTTTCTTATATTTGCAGAAATTTAGTCTCTATGTTTTGGCTGGTTATCCAAGAAGCCTTTCGTGTTGTACTTATACCTTTCTGTTTGGTGACTATTTTCAGATTGGAGTAGGAATAATGATAGTTCAACAATTTAATGGAATAAATGGAATAAGTTTCTATGCAAGTGAAACCTTTGCATTAGCTGGTAATTCAGTTTTTCTATACACTTCATTTCTTATGCCTTTTTTGCCAGTCTTTTCTCTTGAAATTTATTGTCTAATTCAATTATCTAAACTGCAGGAGAATCTCTGGCAAAAATTGGAACCATAGCTTATGCTTGTGTTCAGGTATTCAATTTCTGCCACTGTCCCCAAATTCATATCACCAAATTCTCAATCAAAACTCAGATTATCTAATATTGATTCACAGATTCCAATAACTATAGTGGGAGCAGTACTAATTGACAAATCTGGAAGAAAGCCACTTATAATGGTAGATAATGTTACAGCATTTATCTTTTGAAATTTATGAAAATTATATCAAAGGGAGAATAGTATTTTGATGCCTAATGAGTAGAGAAAATGGTTTTGCATTTGAAGATTTCTGCATCTGGGACTTTTCTAGGCTGCTTTCTAGCAGGAACTGCTTTCTTTCTCAAGGTAAGTCATTAAACTTATCCTTGTGTTTGAAAAAAAAAAAAACTTTTATCTGATTGTTTCTGTTGCATTATGGCCTGAACTTGATTTTGTGATATTTATGAATCAGGGCCACAGCTTGTTGCTTGAGTGGGTGACAACTTTTATCTGGTTGTTTTTGTTACATTATGGTCTAACTTTGATTTTGTGATGTTTATGAATCAGGGCCATAGCTGGTTGCTTGAGTGGGTGCCAACATTAGCTTTTGCTGGAGTGCTGGTAAATTAATCATTATAACTGAAATTTGTGTACTAAAAACATAACAACCTTTCTGCCACTCCAAAATCAACATGGACTTTTTTATTTTTTGATTGAATTTAATTAATTAATTAATTAATTTTTTTATTTAAACCAGATTTTCATAGCATCTTTCTCTATTGGAATGGGAGCTGTCCCTTGGTTGATTATGTCTGAGGTAACTTTCTACATTTTCAATGTGAATTTGTATGCATGTTGATCAAATTATGACTACATAAATTCCACAGTTCTAGTGCTTTATTACCTTGGATACCAAAAAGAGAGCAAAGAAATCTTTGAGCTTAATTGAAAAAAATTCTCTTGCAGATTTTCCCAATTGATGTGAAAGGGGTTGCTGGGAGCTTGGTGGTGCTAGTGAACTGGTTGGGTGCTTGGGCAGTTTCCTATACATTCAACTTTCTTATTAGCTGGAGTTCCTCAGGTAAAGAAAAAAATTCCCTTAGCACAAAACAAGTGCATTGTCATTTTGCATTTTTTACAACTAACACTATCACTCCCATGTTTGATTTTCTTTTCCAGGCACATTTTACATCTACTCTGGATGCTCTTTGTTGTCTATTCTATTTGTGGCAAAGTTAGTCCCAGAAACCAAAGGAAAAACACTAGAAGAAATTCAAGCATGCATAAACTCCTAGACAATTTGATTTGGTTTGATTTTGGCTCAAGTATCATCTTTATTTGGTGCTGAAAATTCAAGTTCAAACGCGGCATAATGATATAGTAAACCATCGGTTTATTAACAAATTCTTTGGGCACCAAGTAGATGAAATTTATGGGCAAATGAAGGAAAAATAGATGAAATGGAAATTATTTGTGGGTTGGACAAAAGACAGTAAAGCCTGTTAATTGTAAGAAGCATACATATGTATGCTTGTATTCATGTAAAACAAAGCAGGGATTACTACTTTTATCCAATTTATTTATGAAGAGAGTTTTTTTGTTATTTGCTCAGTAAGCTTTGTATAACAGTTTGCTAAATGCTATAACCACATGAGATGCATCAGTTGCTGGTTATAAAAGTTTGATTGGAAGTTGAAATTAAAAGAAATTCAATTAAATAATAATGAAATCTTTTGATCATAGCAATGTACAAAACCAGTCATATTTTCCAAGAATTCATAAGGAGTTGATTGAGGCTTTGTAAAAAGAACTAGAGGTCTCAGGTTCTATTCATTCAGACTGTCGATACACGTGATTTACGGGTGATTATGTGTATAATAAGATTAAGAAAATAAAAAAGTTCTTATTTTTAAGTTCTTTCAGATCTTTTGCACAATT
Source organism: Fagus sylvatica (assembly GCA_907173295.1). NCBI lineage: Eukaryota > Viridiplantae > Streptophyta > Magnoliopsida > Fagales > Fagaceae > Fagus > Fagus sylvatica. Next base: position 4,624,034 of record OU015772.1, read on the forward strand.
TAATGCAACTTACCTATGGAAATCTGGTACAACTAACATATAAGTGTTGCTAGCCTTAGCACACCAGTGTGCAAATTATAAACCCAACTAGCAAAAAACAAGGATTCCGTTCAAGACTACAACTAATTCCATAACTTTTACTTCAGTAAAGTGTTAAGTTATGAGTGGTTAACAATCAATACCACAGTCCACAGGATCCACGACTAATTCTATTTTAATTTTCAATCAATCACCACATGACACCTTTAATTTTCAATCAATCACCACATGACACCTCACTAAGTTATGACAAGAATTGTGAAATTGGTTGTAGTTCAACACTTATTCAAAAACAAAATAAAAGGGCAAATAAAATACCTTTTACAAGATTACAGTATCTGCTATTGGGCTTGTTTGGGAGCTAAGCCAAGCCGGGTTTTTAAGCACCCGACTTGAATCTAACCATAGAATTCCATTTTGAAAACAATGGATTCTATTTTGTCACATTATCAATAATTTAATAGATATCAAAATGAAAATATATAAATATTGATAATACGAAAAAATCCAATACATTCATTTAATTCATTCATATTGATAGATAGGATTTTAAGAAATAAATAGAAATCCTACAGGTATTAAGCCTAACCCGGCCTATTCAGCACGATCTACAAAAGCCTAAGCCGGCCTAAATGATGACGGGTCCTGGCAGACCAGTTGGACCGTCCGGCCCATGTTCACCTAGGTAGACAGCGATGGCCTTCTTGAACCTTGACCCAGACGCAATGACGCGCGCGTGAACTTCACATTTTATACATTCGGACACGTCTCGCTCCAATTTCCCACAGACAAGGAATGCAATTTTATTACAAGTGCTTTTTTATTACAATTAATTTCTCTCACACTCCGCTGTTTGGAAGTTTAAGTAGGAGGGAATGGAAAGGAATGGAAAGACCATTCCCTTGTTTGAAAGTTTAAGTAAAGGGAATGGAATGGAATTCTCCCAAAATTGGGAGGAATAGGAGGGAATGGATTTAAGTTTAATAATTTTTTTCACAAAATGCCCTTAATATTTTTGTATCCTAATTATCCTTATAGATTTGACATTTTATTTTTCTCAGTTTCCATGGTATTTCTATAATATTGTATTTCTAAATGACCATACATGGACCTTTAACAATGTCAATTTTCTTTTAAAAGTTTATTTTGTGGACAATGAATTTCGAATTTCCATTTATTGGGATTATATTTTAGTTTATATTGCTTAGATTTTGTACTTGTTTATAATTAAACAGATTTTATATCACCTGTTGTCCTGTACTGTTTCTTTTTTATTATTTCTATAATATTATTGACACCACAATTGTCATATATGGTGTGGTAATTCTATAGTATTATTCTATAGTTACGTATACTCTAAAAAGTTTTACATTCCATTCCTCTATTTTAAAACATCCAACAAGTATTACTTAATTTCATTTTATTCTATTCTATTCTATTCTATTCCATTCCCTTATAATTTATCCATTCCATTCCATTCCATTCCATTCCCCTCTTAACTCCCAAACAAAGCCTGAATCTCATTCTTTTTCAAACGAATCAAAACCCATTCACTCTCTCTCTCTTTGAATCTCTAGGGCTTGAACTTCAAAGCTTTAGCTCCTTAAAGAGGTAATCAAATAATACGATACGAATTTCCCTTTTCGAATCTACTTTCTCGCACTCCTGTCCTGTTTGATTGCCGAGAAAATGGAAACAGAAACTGAATTTTGTGAAAAAGTTTATAATTTTGAAAATTTCCATATTTGGAATATTTCTTTTCCTACATTTTCTCGGTAACCAAACAGCGGTTTAGTTAATGAGAGTTGTAAAATTGTGTTTTAGTGGGACAAATAATGAAACTGGGATATAAAGTTCTGATCTTTGTATATTTTGTTGCATATATTTGATTATAGTTTCTGTTGCATTGTGGTTCAGTAGGAACTTATGGTTTTCATGATCAAAATTTTTGAGTTATGTTAATTATATAGGTGAAGTGCTTACTTTGCTTGATCATTTGCTTCATTGCTTGCAAGATTTCTTATTCTGTACCGAACTCTTTGTTCAGGGGCATGTATGGTTTGTATTAGCATGATTTGATGTGGGGGGTCTCATTCATTTCTGTCTAAAGTTTAAAGCATGTTGCGTGTAGGATCAAAATGGTCATGACTAAATTGTGGCGGAATGAAGGCCCATATGGTTTGTAAGGATTATAGATAGTCAGTGAACTTGAAGATAAGTTATATGATGACTAGGTCTCGCAAGGCTGCCAGAAGTTGTGGTGAGGACGCCACCGATGGAGCTTCTGCAAGTGCAGGAGCTAGTGAACTATCAAATCACGTTGAACATGAAGTTGCCCATCTCACGAAGCTTAGGTCTAGGCCACATGAACTTTTGAGACGGGTTGTGCCTGGCAGGTCGAGTTTACCCATTTCAACAGTCAAAATGTTGGCTGGTCGAGAAAGTAACCATTCGGGTCGAGGGAGATTCTCATCAGCTGATGGTTGTCATTTATTAAGCCGGTACTTGCCCATCAATGGACCTTGCAGGGTGGACCGGATGAAAAGCCGTGCTTATGTTTCTCAATTTTCAGCTGATGGTTCTCTCTTTGTTGCTGGATGTCAGGTATTGTATATGTTTTGTTAAGCTAGAGATGAATTAGTGATAATAGCAGAATGCATTTTAACAAATTTAATTATGAATTGTTCTATTCTTAATATACTCGACATAAGTGACTTATCCAAAAAAAAAACAATTTACTTCACAGAAGAGTATGGAATTCTACTTGTATGATTATTTTCCACTGTTTTATATTACAGGGAAGCCACATTAGGATATATAATGTGAACAGGGGATGGGAAATTCAGAAGGACATTCTAGCGAAAAGCTTGAGATGGACTATTACAGATACATCTCTGTCACCAGATCAGCATTACCTTGTAAGTTTGCATTGGTTGTTAAAATAGGAGGAACTGCGTATAATATTATTAGGATGGAAATTTAATCAGCTGTGCAAGTTTATATGTTAAAAATTTACTAATTTTAGGTTGTTGGGGTTTGATGAAGGTTTGCGTTTTCTTCTATTGATTCAGCAGACAAACTTTCTGTGATCTCTTAGCTGATTAAGAATTTTGCTAATGGAAAATGGAAAATGGTCTTCTGTCATCTGTGTTCATATCTGGTATAAATTGAACTAAGTTTTTCATCTCATGCAATGCCCAACTACCAATGTTGCTCCTGGGATAGTATAAATTACATTAATGAATTCAATTGGATTTGTGGTTTGGCCGTTTTATCTACACTTGTGATTTGGTCATTTTAATTTCTTCCTGGCCTTCTAAATCTAATATATTGTAAGATCTTGACAGTTTTGGAATCATGTTTAGTTCAATCCTATGCATAATTTATTAGTTGTGTAGTGTTAATTTGATCCTTTTTTACTTTGTTTTTAATGGAAAAACTGCAGGTCTATGCTAGTATTTCACCAATTGTACATATAGTTAATGTTGGATCTGCTGCAACGGAGTCAGTTGCAAACATTACGGTATGTGCTACAGCCAGTTCTCTAGTTCTTTTTAAGTATCCCTCATAATTTCCCTCTATTTGTTTCCAAGGGAATTGGTGTAATGGTGTTATTAGAATGCTTAATAAAGTAGTCTTTTAGTATATGTATGAATTGTTGCTTCACCATTTAATATGCAGGAAATTCATGATGGTTTGGATTTTTCTGTTGATGACGATTATGATGAGTTTGGGATTTTCTCTGTAAAATTTTCAAATGATGGGCAAGAGCTTGTAGCTGCAAGTGGCAATAATTCAAGTTTATGTTTATGACCTCGAGGCAAAGAAGCTTAGCCTCCGAATTCCAGCACACATGGTATGACATTTTATTTTTATGATAAGACAATGGTCATTAAACCTTTTGAAATATTATAAATTTGGCAGGACATTAATAGGAAGCATTTTGGTGTTGAGCGAATTTCACGGAATGATGATGACCTTCATATTTTTAACCCTTCTTCACCACAAAAGAAAGGGAAAAGAAAGGGGGGGGGGGGGGGGGGTCAAGGAAGCTAGTTGATTTTCTAATAGCCCCCTTGAATAGGAGGGCAAAGGCTTTTTGAGAATTTTTTTTTTAATTTATATTTAAAGATAAGGGGCTTCAAGTTCTTAGGAAGAGCCATATGAGGTAGCTCATATTAAAAAAAAAAAAAAAAAATTCTGGAGTGAAAGTGTATTTAGAATATTTGAAACCACTATTAAGCTAAAGCCATAGGTATGTTTGTGCAAAATTGGATAGATTCACCATACCAAATTAAACATTTTTAAAACCTGATGCAGTTATAGACTTATTTGTCACTCGCAAATAACTTCTCATGCCATTTGTCTTTATGGACTTTCAACAGCAAAGCATTGCTAGTTGAATTGTTCTAAATTGTGAGTTTTTGCTTCTTTTTAACAAACATTGAATATCAGATTGAGTCTATTTGAGCTTAATGATGCAATATCTACCTCTGGTTAGGGCAGACGAAAAACATAATACAATTTGAGGAACACTAATAGTCTTCAGAGCAACTAGGTATGACTGCGATGTAAACTTCATGCCAAATTTCTTGCTTCCCCAAGCAAGGAAGTTGTAACAAAATTTTCTAAAAAAGATTTGAAAGTATGATTATTTGCTGCCTTGTGGATTAGAACTTCATTATTTTGGTTTAACTCACTTTTTTCTCCCTTTTAAATTCATATGCAAAGAACCATGATGTTGTCCTTCAAATGAGCTTTGGCAATTTTTCATGTGCAAGGGAAATTTTTTTTATGATAATTGTGCTTTATGTATCTTGTACCCAGTTTTGGATTTAGAGTCATCAACATCTGATTTTACTTCCTGTTGCAGTCTGATGTTAACACAGTATGCTTTGCGGATGAAACTGGCCATCTCATATATTCTGGAGGAGATGATAATTTCTGTAAGGTAAATTTCAAAAAAATTCTTGTATATAAGCAGGCAACAACCTTGATTTCATGTGCAGGTTAGGTGCTTTCTCCAACACATAATTATGAGTTTGCTAGAACTTAATTGCAAAGGAAAATTACTTTGCAAGGGGTTACTTGGTGTTGTGTTTCTGTCCTTGTGATGAATGTGAAAATAATTGACTATTCATTTAGTTTTTATACACCTCTTTGGAGGTTATGCCAATATCTTTTTTATATCATTGCATTCTCGGGATTATATGAATTTTCTGGGTATGATATTTCAATTTTTGGTCTCTCTGAAAGTTCCATTTTTAAACTTTCTACATGTGATCCTTTATTATTATTATTTTTTTATGGTTTCTTGCTGAAATTGATAAGGCAGTTGCTTCACCCTCTGCTGATGAGCTTCATTGGCTTAGAAGCTTTTTGCTTATATATTACCTTCTACAGGTGTGGGACAGGCGCTGCTTTATCACTAAAGGACAAGCAGCTGGAGTCTTGATTGGACATCTTGAAGGCGTAACATTCCTTGACAGTCGTGGAGATGGGCGTTATCTTATTTCAAACGGAAAAGACCAGACCATCAAACTCTGGGATATAAGAAAAATGTCTAATGCCAATTATGCCATGTAGTATGTCTGAATTACTGGTTCTCCTATGTTTACTTGTTCTTTTTTTTATGGTCCCTTTTAGTTTATGGATTAATTTTCCCTTAATGCTTTGTAACTTTTTACACAGATCAGAAAATACATTGTTTTTGCATGAGGCAGTAAACTTAATTTGCATAATTCTTACATAACGCATCCCATGCATTGCTTATGAAGAATTTAGCTAGGCCATGTGTAATCAGAAAGCAAGAACATCTTCTTGAGAGTGAAGCCTTCTCAATCATAGCAACCCTTCGGCCACCACTGGATGGCTATGCCATTTTTATCCGACATGTTGGTACAGTTAAAAGTCTGATGAAACTTTTGGCCGCTGCACCCAAAGTGTCCCTTGAGAATATTTTGTTTTTTAATATGTGAAGTTTCAGCCATGATTCCAAGACCCTTATCCTATAAATGTGTCCAACCATGTTTGACTCTTGTTGCAACATAATTTTCCATTAATTTTCTGGTACATTTTAAGTTAAGGGGGGAGGGGAGGGGAGGAGGATTTTCCGTTGGAAGCACTAGTAAATGCCATTTGCCATTTGATACGTTGGCGGGGTGGTGTTGTATGTGTTGTTGTGATGGGGAAAATGTGGACCATTTGTTATTGCATTGCAATGCAGCTCAAAAGCTTTGGAATTATGTTCTTCGTAATTTCCGGATCCATTGGGTTTTGCCAAGGCAGGTGGCGGATTTGCTATTTGGGTGGCATAATTGGTTTGGTAAACATCATTCTCACATTTGGAATCTAATTCCTTTGTGTCTAATGTGGACGGTGTGGCGAGAGAGGAATTTGAGAACTTTTGAAGACTTGTCGAGTCTCCGGATCAGCTGCTTGGCACCTTTGTGACTTCTTTATTTGATTGGTCTAGGATATGGGGTTTTACTACTGCTGTAACTGTTACTGAGTTTGCCGCTTCATGGCACTCAGCTTCTTCTTTTTCTATTTAATCCTTTGTAATGCTGTTTCCTTCTTGTGCACACTTTGTGCACTAAGAGGCTTCTCTTAATAAAACCATATTACTTATCAAAAAAAAAAAAATACTTTGAAATTGTGGCAAGGGATAGTGAAATTCAGGGAGAAAACTTCATGCCTTGGCTTCTATAATGGCAAACATTATGAGAAAAGCAAGGTGAAAAAGGTCAATCTCTGATTTGTGGAACAAAGAAGTATAGTTCCTGTAGTTAGTGCATGGTGGGACATAATCTCCTTATGCTCATTTTTACTGAAACTTTTCAATATTTTATCATGTTTTATTACCATTTGAGAGCATGCGGTTTGTGTACTAAAATTTTTGTTCTTGTCTTTTCTTTTTGTGGATGCCTCCAGCTTCTGTAATTTTTGAGTTGGAAATTGGAAATATCATTTTATGTGAAATAACTTATTTATAAGCTGAACTGACCGGGTTTCACCTGTATTCTATGCAAGTCTAAAATAATTTAGTATTACATATTAGTAATAATTTTGCATTCTTCAACTGGCAGTCGAAGGGTTAGAGATCCCGAGTGGGATTACAGATGGATGGAGTACCCACTTAATGCAAGAACTTTGAGGCATCCTCGTGATCAGTCATTGGCTACATATAGAGGCCATTCAGTCTTACGCACTCTAATTCGTTGCTACTTCTCTCCTGCATATAGGTAATCTACTCTTTGTTTTTTCTAGTAATACAATTTTGCTTCATCTAACATGTTTATTTATAGTGAACCCTGACTTCTGTGTATTATTTTTGCTGAAATATTAGAATGAGTTTATTAGGTTGGAAAAAAGGGGGAGGGTTTCTGACGTAGGACAAACCAGTAAGATTGAACAATAATTAAATAACAGGAAAATAAAGGGATATGACCTAGGAGTCGGCACCTAAGCCTTGCTTGGAGTCAGCACCAAGCGGGGAAACCACTAGGAGTCAGCACCTAGGGTTGGACTGGAGTCGGCACCAGGCCATTGGAATAAATCCAAGAAGGAACTTTTCATTCATCAAAATATAGTCTACTTGTCCATAGGACTACAATGCTCTTATATAGGAATACTAAACCCTAATTCTAAACTAACATATGAAATCCTAATTCTAATGGGCTTGGACCCAATTAGTGAATTATAAAAATAACCTTGACTTTAAATAAAAATACTAATAAGCTTAAATACTAGGACCTAAACCTAAAATACAATTGACTTGCAAATAATACTAAATTAAAATAATTATCTCAAAACTAAAACATAAAATAAAATAACAAAACTAAAACATAAAATAACAAAACTCAAAATGAACTCAACAAAACTCAAACACTATCACCTATCGCGCGACTCCAACAGAGGAGCCCATGAAGGGAGTTTGCGGTGGAGGCGGCACGGCGGCACAGAGGCGCAAGATTGAGACCATCGGCTCAAGGGGGTTGCGATAGGGGGCTGTCGGCGCGAAGCTGGTGGCGGTGCGATTTTGCTCCGGCGATGTTGAGGTGAGTGGGGGTTTAGGTTGGGTAGGTTCTGATGCAGGTTGCTGTTGGATGTTGGTCGCGGGTAGGGGTGGCAAAAAAAGTCTAAACCCATTAGCTCACCCAAACCCACTCATTAATTTCCCAACCAAACCCGCTTATTTAATAAATGGGCAAATAGGTGTTAGCCCAATTAGACCCAATTAAGTTGAGTTTAATTGGGCTTTAATTGGGTTGCTTATTGGGCATCTAATAAATTTACTCAAACCTACTTATTGATTATTTAGGGGTATTTTTGTCATTTTTATGGGTATTTTTATCATTTTAGAAGTTGTAAGATATTTTGACCATTTACATACATAAAATAATTGGGTAAATGGATGGGTTGGGTTGGGTATGGGCCATACATACTTTGTTAAATGGGCCTAAATGGGCAATTGGGTTTTTAAGGACCCAACCCATTTATTACCCACTCAAACCCACCCATTTGACACCCCTAGTCGTGGGTTGGGTGGGTTTTGATGTTTTGGGTTTTTGGTTTTGGTTAGCTCACAGCCATGAGGGGAGTTCGAGGTGGAGGTGCGATCTGGTATTTTGATGGATCGGGTCGTGGGGGTTGTTGTTTGGGTAGTGTTGCGGTGGTGCTCAGCCACCGGCGGCTTGATGTTGGTCTCTTTGACGTTGGTGAGTGGGTTTGCTGCTAGATTTTTTTTAGTTTGAACTGGTTTGAGTGATGGTTTGTGATGACGGTTCACGGTGATTGGTTTGGGCTGGCTTTGCTGGATGTTTGGTGGAATGGGTTACGGTGGATCTGACTTTGGACCAAATGGGTTTCTAAGTGATTGCTGGACAGATTTTGGAGTTGTTGGTGATCTTTGTGGGTTTCTATTTGGCTGGAAGCTGGGTTTTCTGGCGTGTAGTAGGGAGGAGTTTTTGTTGATCTGGAATGGATTTGGCTGTGTTTGTTTGGCTTGACCTACGGTGGCTTGAAAAATATTTTGATCGACTTCTGCTCTGATACCAAATTTGACGCAGGACAAACCAATAAGATTGAACAATAATTAAATAACAGGAAAATAAAGGGATATGACCTAGGAGTCGGCACCTAAGCCTTGCTTGGAGTCAGCACCAAACGGGGAAACCACTAGGAGTCAGCACCTAGGATTGGACTGGAGTCGGCACCAGGCCATTGGAATAAATCCAAGAAGGAACTTTTCATTCATCAAAATATAGTCTACTTGTCCATAGGACTACAATGCTCTTATATAGGAATACTAAACCCTAATTCTAAATTGACATAATGAAACCCTAATTCTAATGGGCTTGGACCCAATTATTGAATTATAAAAATAACCTTGACTTTAAATAAAAATACTAATAAGCCTAAATACTAGGACCTAAAATACAATTGACCAATAAAATACAATTGACTTGTAAATAATACTTAATTAAAATAATTATTTCTTTGAACGTTCCTCATCAGTTTCTTTGCTTGAGTCATGTCAACACATTGAACCTTGATGTTATAAACACGCTGCTGAATCTATTTGCTGTTGCAATTTATGATGACTGGGGTATAGCTCATATATTACATGCTGATTTCTAGTGTGTGAGAATAAGTTTCACTGGAACATTTTTGTTTTAAATAAGTAAAAGATTTTATTTTTTATTATTGGTAAGTTACACATGCACCCAATTAGTTTTGAACCCATAACCTCACCCTCTATTCACTTCTGTGGGAAGAGGAAGTGTTATTTGATTAGAGCGCATTAGCTGCAAACGATCAATTTATTGAAATCAGAGAATTACATTACTACACAGGAAGTATTCTAGACGAACTCCTAAGAAATTGCAATCTGAAATTTTAAAGATGAACAAATTCTACAAAAATGAATCCAGGCTAGCTTATTGTTCTCATCCAGTCATATAAAGTTCTCAAGAATAGCAATTTCACCGAAATCACCGAGAGCTCTATTCCTTTAAAAGTACATTATTCCTTCCTCTCCCAATAATCCACATAATAACAGAGTAGCCTTCCAAATTTCACTCCTTGTAGCCATATCAGATTTTACTTTGCCCACAAGCTCAAAGATCCACCATCTTCTTAGGCATCACCCATTTAACCCCAGATAAAGATAAGACAACTGCCCAGAGTTCTCTTGCTACCAAACAATGAAGCCAAATTTGATCTACGCCTTGTACACAAAACACCAATCTACCACAATAATTCTCCTCTTAATGGAGATTTTCCACTATCAGAATCTTATTCTCTTGAACGTTCTTGTTTTTTGTCTTGTCTGGAAACAAAAGTTGAGCTTGGTCAAATGCTTTGGTCCAGGACACTGCCATCCCAATGAAGTTTAGTCTAGCTAGAAACCAGAGGGCTTGTCCTAGCCAAAAATTGTGCTGGTTGAAATTGAATCCCCCTTTATTAAATTTGAACCGTTTAAAAATTCTGTGAAGTTTATATTTCAGATGATGTTTACTTTCTAGTTGGCAATGGTCTTAACCCAGCCCACTTAAACAATTGGTCTGGCTTTAGGGTCACTTTCACCCTGATAATGATATCTATTTTTAGGGCATTCTAGAACCAATTTATTGATAGTAATGTTGAATAATATTTCTCATTATTTATATGACTTGTTGCAGCACTGGTCAGAAGTACATCTACACTGGATCTAGTGATTCCTCTGTTTATATATATGATCTGGTATGTACATGTATTTTTTTTTTTAAATTTTTTTTCCCTTTATCAAAATCTGGTTTCTCCTGGGGTATCCTGTTTTAAGAGGTAATGCTATGGGTTGAGGGAAATGAAAATTATCATCCTTCTATTTTAGTCTTGTACATCAGATGGATTCAAAGGATAGAGTTCTGTTATATCTTTGGTTTTACTTGAAGATTGATTAGACCGTTAGGGGTGAATGCCCTGAATTACCCGGCAATTGATTCTTGCGGTTGGGATCAGTTGCCTGTAGGTTTTATTGCCTAGAGACGAGTCCAAATGGCTTTTCTTTAGAAAAGTTCCCTATGTTATCAAAAAAAAAAAAGAAGAAGAAGAAGATAAACTCCATTAAAAGTTCCATCTATATTATGATCTACCTTTGATGGGTAGGAGATATCAGTTGGCATTTATTGTATTATGACTGTGGACAATCGGTCCTTGCATTTGTTGATAGCTAGTGGAAACCATAGTAAATCCAAGTGAAATGGGTCTTTGAGTTATTGTTGTAATGATTGTTATAACTTATTTGCCATCCATTTCTTGTTAAAAATAGAGTAAATTAAAGCAACCTCCCTCGAGGTTTATTGAAATGACACTCACCCAAATGTTTGTATAAATGAAACTCCTCCCTAGTTTTCTATAAATGTGATAGATTGGTCCATGCCTGACTTTCCTAATAGAATATTGGGGAAAGTCCAACCCCCTCCCCCCCCCCCCCCCCCCCCCCAAAAAAAAAAAAAAGAATTTATTATTGTGACAATTTAAACTCCATACTTTTACATATGTCATTTTAAACCACACATTTTCATTATTGTGCCAAACAAAACCCCACATATGGTCTCAAGTGTTTCATAGTTTCCAAGTGTTTGGCACAATAATAAAACTGCGGGGTTTTGAAGTGGCACATTTGAAAAAATGAGATTTAATTTGTCACAAGTATAAACTATAGGGGTTTTTTTTTTTTTTTTGACTTTGCCCAAACTATGGATGAAATGACACTTCCCTTGAGATTTGTATAAATGACACAATAAAATATTTTGTTAGTGAAGTAGCATTGTGAAAGGGCATGGACTTATATGTTCCATTTATAGAAAACTCAAGGGAGTCATTTATACAAAAGGGAGGGTGAAATCCCCCCGCACCAAAAAAAAGGGCCTTGGATTACTTGTGTACTATGTGAATTTGCCTGTGGTGAGTTCTGAAATGCCTCTTATGTCCATTTATGATAGAGCCATCCAGCATGAGAGTTCCTTTGTGGCAAAAGAACCATCGTGGTTGGATAGGTCAATGTAGAAGCCAGGTCTCTTCATCTGGGAAAGCTTTTTGTTTTGCAACTTAATTTTTCTTGGAAGCCTTTTTGTATGCGTGTGCTTGCATGCATAATTGAGAGAGATGTGGCAATGATTGAATGATTGACACAACTCAGATATGGAGTCAAGGCCTGAACTGCAAATACCAATATCATCATTTTGGCTCAAGCAATGAGGCTTTTATCATCCTTGGCCAAGTCATACAAGCTAAACCTTACAGATGGAACCAATATCCCTGGATTCTTGCATTTTCCAGGAGTAGACCCGAAGAACTCTCTAACTAGTTAAATGCTATTTAATGACATTTTTCCTGACTTTAGGTTGTCCACTTGTTACAGTCACAGTCTAACTGATATCATGTTAATCTTCAATTTTATTCTACAGCATTTTTCCCTTATTGGTGCTACGCTAAATTACTGATAAATTTTTGTCATTTATAGGTCAGTGGAGCTCAAGTTGCAAGACTCGAATATCATGATGCACCTGTAAGAGATTGTAGTTGGCACCCTTTCTACCCTATGATCATCAGCTCTTCTTGGGATGGTGACATTGCCAAATGGGAGTTTCCTGGAAGTGACAAACCGACCGCGTTCTAGCGTTGAAAGAGTCATTGGAGTAATTTCTATTGAAGATGGCCGTGTCAAGTTTTTGGTGTTGTTTAAACTCTTGTAGAGAGTATAGTTGCTATAAGAAAATATATGGTTTCTTCTTGTATATGCTTTTATTTTGTATATGCTTTTATTTTGGCTGTACACAAGTCTTTGTAAAAAGTTTTTGTTGTGCGTGGTGAAAGTGAAACAGGAATAGGATAGTTTAGTCCAACACAAATGTAATTGTAAAAGATAAATTATGAACTCAGGTTATTCCAAGTTAGTCTTCCTAATGAGTACTTAAGCTGTACCAGAAATTTACAAGGTCAAGCTGATTACTTTTCTATTTACGCATCTCAATGTTTGAATTGGGATGGCTTAGCCAAAAAGTTGTAGTCCAACTGTCTAAAGCAGGTTTGGTTGGATTGGCAAACCTCCATCATCTAAACTCACAAGTACTTATAATTATATATATATATATATATATATATGTGTGTGTGTGTATTTATGTATTTATATGGAGTACATCAACTACCATAAGCTGATTACTCTAAAACAAAAAGGGTAAGAAGATGGAACAGAGGGAAACAGGATTTATTGGAGACAAAGACGTGGAAGGTAGATGCGATGTTTATTGGAGACAGACAATGTTGTGTTGTGGAAGATAGATGTGATGGCAATCAAAAATATTACCTTGAGTGCCAATCTACTAGAACTCATATGGAATGGTACAGCAAGTGGTTCCTCCAACGTTTCAAAGAGAGAAATCCTATTCCACACAGTACATGCCACGTGGCAAGACTGAATCAAAGATGACAAGTTCATAATCTAACATAGATGATAATTATTACTGATAAATTGAAGATCGCATTTAGACAGACAGACAGACAGTCACAGACCGTGTTCTTTCTATTTCCACGTCTTTGTCCTCTTCTCTCAAATCTCAAATCTCACTCTCTCTGCAGAATGGCATCTTCCACAGCAAAGGTTACGTTCCGAATAGCGATGGTAGTCCTCTTACTCCTCGTCCTCTTCTACGTCGGCCGTCCTCTCTACTGGAAAATCTCCGCCACCGTCCACGACATCCGCAACAACAAACAGACCGTCAAACAAGGTAAAATCCAATTCTCTCTTCCATTCCCAAAAACGCCATCGTTTTTCTCCCGCATTTCACTTTTCCTAAAACGGGTATTTCTTTCTTGGTCCAGGTCTTTCCCAGATCGTTCTAGAAGCTCAGAAAACGGTCGGGTGGTACCACGACGAGTCCGACCCGGGTGTCCAAGAAGACCGTGCCGCCACGGCACGTCGTTTTATCAGTAAGATTTTGTGAAAATAATAATTAAAATTTCTAAAGCTTCGTTTTTTGAGGTTATTATTATGATTTATGTTACAATTGTAGATCTGGTCGTTTTGATAAGGAGGGGTGTAATGGCAGAGTTGTAACGTTGCCCAATATGGATTAAGGGCATGATTATGTGTAGAATGGAAGGATCTATAAATTTAAGAATGTGGTATGGAAAAAAAGTTGATTAATTTTGGAATTGCTTGGTGGGTCTCGATTTGTTGAAAATTTCACTGTGATCTCTATGTTGCATTTGGGTCAATTATGTTAATTGAAGTTATAATGAAACCAGAATCTAACCCACAAATAATGATGGGCCGTATCAGTGTTTTTGGTTTGATAATAAAAGTTAGCAAGTGAAAGTGGTAGTAATGAAACTCAGCTTTTAACTTTGTTGGACCTGGTCCACTTGCTTTCTTATCATGGAAGTGACTAGGGTAGGTTCTGTATAACACTATTTAGCTGTGGAAGAAGCATGGAAGCAATTTGTTGTTGTGTCAATATTGTTATCATTAATACAACTGGAATAGTTTCATGCATTGGATAGAATCTGATTCTGAAAGAGAAATTAATATGATTGAAGGGATTCTACTGAATACAAGGGATTCTACTGAATACCTGGAAGTGGGTAGATTGGTTTGTATTTGTATTTCTCAGTCATTACAGGCAGTATCAGAAACCAGCCCAGAAGTGGATGCTGGTTGCGCGAAAGTAGGGTCTGATTGTCTTATGGAAATGATCTGCTCTAAATGCAAATATAATCTGTAGGTTTAAGTGTAGTAGTTGTTATAATGGCATTATGTTGCAACATTGGTGAAATGTTGAATAAGAATAATCATTTCCTCTTTTAAGGAGAGAGTTGAGTCTTGGGTGTTATAATACTTGCTTTGTATTTACATGATTTTCTTGTTGAGTTTTGGCATTAGTATCCGACTTCTACATGTAGGTAAGTCTAGATCATTCATGAAGATGCCTCTTTGTGAGGCATTGAAGCCCTCATGATATTGGATTTTTTGTGACTCCAATCCTGCAGATCTTTCCACTGTTTTTTATTTATTTTTTAATTAATCAATTATTTCACATCTTGGATGTTAGCTGCGGTTGCTTGTTTTCATCATTGATGCATCGTCCTTGTTTAGAAGAAAAGATGGGCTTTTAAGTATGATCTTGTCAATCAAACATTTTACTTTTGTTTTACTACTAGAGAAGAAAGATCTAGTTCTACAGAGAACTGATAAAAGAGGAACACATTCTTGATAGCTAGCTTTGTGTTGTATAGTAAATTTGCATCATTATTGCCTGTTGAAATAACCTCCGGTATATATGTCAAATGTGTTTTAAGAGTGTGCTTGGTTGGTGGAAAAGTGAGATGATAAAAAAGGCTGGAGAGATAATAGAAGATAGCTTGATATTTTCTCTTGTTTAGTAGAGTAGAAAAGGGGAAGAAAAAAAAGGAGATGATTATCTTCTATCCGAGCCCACTATTTTTAATCTTTCCAAAATGAGAGGAATTAAGAGAAAAAATGTCTTACATAGGTAATTTGACCATCTTATCCCCTTGCTTATTAAAAACAATGGATAATTACAATTACAACTCATGTGGCACTCCAAACATGGTGGTATCCGATGGTTTGGTTTGTGACACTTAAATTAAATCCCTCGTGCTTAGTTTCATAAACTTTAACGGAATATGATGAATATGATATGGTGGCAAGTACCAACATAACCTTTTGAGACAATATTTTTTCACAAAAGATTGATTTACCCCTTTCTTTCCTCTGTTTCACCTCACACACCCTTGGGTCTCGGTGGTGTGCATGGAGGGTTGAGTTTGGTGATTTATGGTGTTGCTATGGGGTTGTGGTGAATCCTCGTTGATTGCGGTGGATTGAGGTCGTTCCTTCCATTCTCAACAATGTCGACATTGCCATTGACCCCAAGGACAAGGAAGATGATGACAAGCTTCCTAGGGTTTTGGTGAACTGGTGGAAAAAAAACGTGCTAGAACAGATGGTTTAGAACCTGTAGCAATGAACATTTGAATTTGAATAAGATGGCAATGATGACTCAATGGTTTATTGGCGCTCCGGCTCTGTTAGAGAAGGAAAGAGAAAAAGATATGAGAATGAATGGTCTCATTGAGGGCAACTAAGTTATTTCATGAATTCTGTTAACTACCTTCAAGTGTTCCATCATTTTAAAGCATAGGGAAGTTAAGTGTACCAAACAATGCAGGATTGTCTGCCTTCTCGGCAGGTCTTTCATGACTCACTTTCCCTTGGGTAGGAGGTTCTCATGATAGTGTCCTAGGAGGGGAGTCATCCTAAGTCGTCCCTCACCTATTTTTTTTTTTTTTTTTTTTTTTTTTTTAAAAAAAAAAAAAAAGTACCAAACAAAAGCCTAAGGTACTTCCATATGGTAAGGGTAAAGGCAAAGCACCACATGGGTGGTAATTGTAATTATTCCTAAAAAAATCAATTCAATACTAGTATATAATAGAAATTTAATATAAGTTACTTTATTTTATTTGGAATTTTCTTTTCCTCGTACTACAATCTCTTTATTTACTTTAATATTTTCATCACTCTTACATTCTTTCCCTCACTTTTGTATTTCCCCTACCAAAAAAAGCCTAAATCTGAAAGCATTTTATTTTATTTTCTCAGAACATAAATATAAGGACAGAGAAATTGAAAATCAACAATCAATGAATTGTTTTTACCAAAAAAAAAAACAATCAATGAATTGTTCCTTTTTTCCGTAAGACGGTCAGGATCTGATTTTTTTACCTCACTTGGACTAATGGGTTAGGATTTGATAAGCAATCAATCAACCTCAGACTTGTTTATTTCAGCAATTTGTCAGATTTGACTTAAAGTAGGTTGTAAGTGATTTTCAAACTTAAACAAAAATTTAATTTGATGGAAAGTCTATATTTATGTTAGATTGAGATGTTATGCAATATCAAAAAGTATCATATGGGTATATAATATAATTTTTGTGGTTGAAATTGAATATGTTAACTTTTAATTTTCTTTTGTTTTTAAATTGAGCGGATTGAGGTTGAAAATTACTTTTATAATTTTCAATTTCAATCACAAAATATGTATTGCACACCCATATAAAATTTTTTTAGTATAGCAGGCATCTCAATCCATATATGCTGTCCACTTTACTGGAGAATTGGCAGGTTTTAGTGTTATTAATGGGGTCTAGCTATATTTAATATTACTGGGTATTTATCTCTAGTCAATTCAAGTAAACTCTAAACCTTCGCAAAGGAATCATTACTGGACTTATAAAGAGCGCAGCAATCATGTCTTAGTGAAACATTTGGTTTCAAGGAGTGCCTTATCAGTTTTTTCGAAGAGACAAAGCTGAGGAAATAGGAGAATCGAAAGAAAATGGGCTTTTGGACCGGGCCTAGTCATTTGCCAAGTTTACTGGGAATAAGGCTTGGGCTTAAACTTGAGTTGGTTTATAGTGCCCATTGAAGAATCAACTTTAGCCCAAATTATTATACCTATTCCAGTCTAAACCTGGAAATCACCGAGTTTTGTTTCAACCTTTGCATTTTGTCAAAAATGTGAAAGTAGGGTCAGCTCAAGAATGAATTGGATCTCGGCTTAAGATTCCACTTTCCAAAATCTATGTAGTGGGTAATTGATGTGTAATAAGAAGGGGTTCAATTAACTTCATTAGTAAAGTTTTTGTCCTCAAATAAAAGATTTTATGTTCGAATATGATAAGGGAAATTATTTGATTATTATCAAAAAAAAAAAGGGAAATTATTTGATGTGAAAGTTCAATTCCATATGTCATGATGTAATTGAGATTTGAATGCTAGACTGAAAGCTCCTGCCGACAGGCCTAGCCTATGGATGTCTTTTCATACCAAATGAAGGAGCTTATGTGAGAGGGGCCTGTTGCTAACAAAGAAATTGGCACAATTTCGCTGGCCATCCCCTCACTTTCTTTTCATTTCTAATTTCTCAGGTCAAAGTCGGAAGCGAAATTATGGGCTTTTATACCCTTTAGAGTAGCATTACTAATATCAATGGCCCAATAACATTTTCTATTTGAAAGTTTGAATAGTCAAATATTATCCTAATGGATTTTTAGATCTTGAGAGTGCCACAACAGCCATTAGTATTGATTATTACGGACCATCTTATCAGAATTAGAATATTCTCTATTTGAAACCTTGAATAAGTCTTTATTCACACAAAAAAAAAACAAAGAAAAGAATAGCCATAATTGATTGGCCTCTCCCTAACAAAGAAATTGGCACAATTTCATTGTCCATCCTCTCACTTTCTTTTCATTTCTAATTTCTAAGGTCAAAGTCGGAAGCGAAATTATGGGCCTTTAGACCCTTTAGAGTAGCATTAGCATTACTAATATCAATGGGCCCAATAACATCTTCTCTATTTGAAAGTTTGAATAGTTAATATTATCCTAATGGACCTTTAGACCCTGAGAGTGCCACAACAGCCACTAGTATTGACTATTACGGACCACCTTATCGGAATTAGAATATTCTCTATTTGAAACCTTGAATAAGTCTTTATTCACCAAAAAAACAAAGAGAAAAGAATAGCCATAATTGATTGGCATGTCCCTAACAAAGAAATTGGCACAATTTCATCGTCCATCCCCTCACTTTCTTTTCATTTCTAATTTCTAATGACAAAGTCGGAAGCGAAATTATGGGCCTTTAGATCCTTTAGAGTAGCATTACTAATATCAATGGGCCCAATAACATCTTCTCTATTTGAAAGTTTGAATAGTCAATATTATCCTAATGGACCTTTAGATCTTGAGAGTGCCACAACAGCCACTAGTATTGACTATTACAGACCACCTTATCGGAATTAGAATATTTTTTATTTGAAACCTTGAATAAGTCTTTATTCACCAAAAAAACAAAGAATAAAGAATAGCCATAATTAATTGGCATGTCCCTAACAAAGAAATTGGCACAATTTCATTGTCCATCCCCTCACTTTCTTTTCATTTCTAATTTCTAATGACTAAGTCGGAAGCGAAATTATGGGCCTTTAAGACCCTTTAGAGTAGCATTAGCATTACTAATATCAATGGGCCCAATAACATCTTCTCTATTTGAAAGTTTGAATAGTTAATATTATCCTAATGGACCTTTAGACCCTGAGAGTGCCACAACAGCCACTAGTATTGACTATTACGGACCACCTTATCGGAATTAGAATATTCTCTATTTGAAACCTTGAATAAGTCTTTATTCACCAAAAAAACAAAGAGAAAAGAATAGCCATAATTGATTGGCATGTCCCTAACAAAGAAATTGGCACAATTTCATCGTCCATCCCCTCACTTTCTTTTCATTTCTAATTTCTAATGACAAAGTCGGAAGCGAAATTATGGGCCTTTAGATCCTTTAGAGTAGCATTACTAATATCAATGGGCCCAATAACATCTTCTCTATTTGAAAGTTTGAATAGTCAATATTATCCTAATGGACCTTTAGATCTTGAGAGTGCCACAACAGCCACTAGTATTGACTATTACGGACCACCTTATCGGAATTAGAATATTCTTTATTTGAAACCTTGAATAAGTCTTTATTCACCAAAAAAACAAAGAGAAAAGAATAGCCATAATTAATTGGCATGTCCCTAACAAAGAAATTGGCACAATTTCATTGTCCATCCCCTCACTTTCTTTTCATTTCTAATTTCTAATGACAAAGTCGGAAGCGAAATTATGGGCCTTTAGACCCTTTAGAGTAGCATTACTAATATCAATGGGCCCAATAACATCTTCTCTATTTGAAAGTGTGAATAGTCAATATTATCCTAATGGACCCTTAGACCCTGAGAGTGCCACAACAGTCACTAGTATTAACTATTACGGACCACCTTATTCAGAATTAGAATATTCTCTATTTGAAACCTTGAATAAGTCTTTATTCACCAAAAATACAAAGAGAAAAGAATAGCCATAATTGATTAATTGTCCTAATGGAACTAGATGGGGTCGCCAATACGGGAAGGACTCTCATCCAACTAGTGGTACGAAGCTTCCATGCTCTGTTGTCTGGGACAAGCCCATTATCTTTGTGTAGCCCAACCATCAAAGCACAACTACACTACTAACTAATCCCAACTGAATTTTAAATGTAAAGAACCCATTTTAGGTTGAGATTTTATTTTTGAATTTAACAGTATATTAACTATACAATGATATGTTGGATATATTTTTAGATTTGTAATATTTAATTTGAATGAGATAATATATTTCAATTTAAACTTACCTTAAAAATTAACTTCAGATAAAAAATAATAATTTAGATTTTAGATATTAGATATTAGAGAAAAAAGAAAGAAAGAAAGAGGATAATATAAGTTTTAGTGTGAAATGAAACCTAAATTAAGAAAATGGGTTGCAATAGGAGTGTGCAAGTACTAGTATATTGATATATATATATATATTGAAGCAATGCAAATAATCAAGTTCAGCTCATTATAGGCTTATGCAATTGCTTTGCTCATCTGTCGTACAATACAACTTCTTTCAAGTTCTTTGTGTTTATAAGAGTCAGATGTCATTATATTATTATTCATTCACCTTAAGCATGCAATAATAGATACCTTATTTTAGCTAGGCAATTCAAATTCTTGACCTTATGTGGGTACAGGATAACCATTAAAAATTGTGACACTCAAAAAAGAATTAAAAAAAAAAAACAGGAAAGAGAGAAAGAAGAGGAACAAAATAGTTAGAGCGATCATGATGCAATCTTGTCAAAGAAAACCTATTTAGTAAGATCCTACATCCTGCTCTCAGAATGGTAGTTTAGTCTAATTGGTGGATTTCTTAAAAAGATAGATTTTCCCATAATGAATTTCTGAATACACAACATGACACACGCTTAAATTTACCCTTTAAAAAAAGAGACAGGTTTGTACGGTAAATCAAAATATTGTTTTACTAAAACCATTTTCATGTCTCATCTAAGTGGATCTTCTAATTGCACTTTATCAAAATTCAACATTAATTACATTAAATATTCAGGTCGTCCCGTGAAAATGAAATCATCATTGCTAGCATCATAGCCAGCATGTTCTTCAGTGACCAAATTTTTCTAAGTTGCAATGAAGGCGCACTCTTCCATAAACCTTTTTCTTTCTGTCAACAATGTCTTTGATTATTATATAGGCGTAGCCTCAATCTAGATCAAACCAATAAGGGCTACTCTTGGCAATAAAGTAGTTCTTTAATCGGTCTATGCTATCATAAAAAATCGTTGAATATGGTGGGATTGGTCCAAGGAGTATGGCATCCGTACATCTAAGTTCCTGGTTACCTAAGTGGAAGAATATTTTTTGCTAGAAAATTTTGCAAGGAAATCAAATCTCTAAGCTAGAACTAATGAACATAAGGAAGAAGATTTGAGTTATTACAACAAATTAGGAAGGGCTGAAAGGATGCCAACTTGGTTAGGTTGTGGGCTACTGAGTTCGCATTTCTTCTAACCCAATTAAAGAAATATGACAAAAACTTTAATGCATCAACTTTAGAGTAATGAAGCAGTGTCACTTTCACTCGGGTCTACCACTTTTATTATACACTAATCACAATTGGTCATGATTATAGTTAAGAAAAAAAAATATGAAAAATGTTGAAGACCTAGACTTATTCACAGTCACCTTTAGGCCTAGGAGGCCTAAGGCCCCACTTGCCAAAAAATAAAATAAAAAGGAGTATAAGCCCCCATTACACAAACAAAAGGGTCTAAAATTGCACAAAAATGCAAGAATAATTTTTTTTTTAAAAGGCAAAGATATTAGTGGGTTTTGTATTCTTTTCCTACCTCTAAGAAGGTCCTTAAAATATTGAGTTAATAGAAATCCAACCCATTTGAAACTCTAAGTTGTTTCTACAAAAAAATTGTTAAAGTGTATCAAATCATTATTGACAATCAATTTCCTAACAACTTGAGGCTTTAATTTTTGTAAATAAATATTCCACACTGTAGATTATATTATTAAGTTCAGTTGCAATATTATCTTTAACACATAGATTTTATTGATAAAATCCTACTTAAGATCAATTATGCCATAAAAATATCAAGTGATTAGCTATTATCAATTCTAAAAGAGATATTAAAAACACCTAATTAGTGATTTCGCATCTCAAAATTTATTGAACCGGCCGGACTTATTGGAAAGCATATTGAAAAGATTCATCACAGACAAATACAATACCTTGAGTGAAGAACAGAAAAATGTTTAGACTTTTAGATGGATTTTTGGCCCCCTTTTAACTTGAACTACTCCGCATGCTCATGAATACAGAACATGAAAAAGAAGCAAAGGAGTACAAAACTTCCCTTCTTTTCGGTTTTAATTAACCTCCTCAAGCTAGTCCTAGGCTCAAAATCAAGATCCTCTTAAACATAATTTATGATCTCAAATGGTTAGGCAATCAAACAGTGCTACAACTACATTTATTATTATTATTAAAGGAATGCCTTTTAGATACTAACCCAAACTAAGTGGTTTCTTTTATCTTTAATTAATATATCATGATCATTATTGCTAGGGACCAATGAACCTTGCTTTGTTTAGTAGTGGTGATATGGGGACCTAATTCTCATGATTCCTTCCATTGAAAATAAGGAATGGTGATGTAACTATTAATTTAGGTTTGTTCCTTGAACCACTAATCTTGTGTGTACTTCTTGAACTAAATCTCATATTGGGGATGGCACTAGATTGAACATCAATAAGCTCTCATTTGATATTTTTAATGTTTTGAATGGATCTTCTCATTTGATATTTTTGATGTTTTGAATGGATCTACTCTGTGCACAGGATATAACTCAATACGCTCAACTAAAGCCTATTAGATTATAACCAAGGTACATATCAAAAGAAAAGAAGATTATTGTATATTTTGAGGATTTCAAGGATCGAATCCACACCCTCATAAAGGGATGGGCCTTTTTGGGAAGGGGATTACTACTAAGCCAATACCCAAGTGGTAACAAGAGATGATATATAATAACAAAATTTTGACATAACTTAAACTCTGTGGTATAGTAACCAAGATATATGATTACTTTAATTCAATAATACAAACCTAATTAACCAGTCATATCATCTTACTCTCTCCAAAATTTTCTCTTTTAATTAAGATACAAAGCTATGGATTCCCCTAGTTTAATACAAAGTTATGGACTCCACTCGTTTATATATAATTCTCATGTCACATCTCTTATATATGTATGAAGTTGTCCACTAGGTTGCTGGTAAGGCTAAGCTTAGCTTTGCTTAGCCAAAAAAAAAAAAAGAGGCTAAACTTAGCTCACTCCTTTTTAATGAGAGTTTTGAATTTTTTTGTACGGCCTCAAGAGTTAAAAAGTTGTTTAATTCAAGAAAGTTTTTTTTGGGTGATAATTTCTTATTGCATTCTTTTGTTTGTGTTGTACTTGTACGTCCTACCTCTTAACCAAAATATAAAAAAATTGATATCTTTCAAAATTTTCTCTTTTTTATTTTTATTAAGTTATATAATATTTGCATGCATAATGTAGTGGGTCTTTTTTATACTACAATTAATTTCTTAAAATAGAAAGAAGTACTTTTAGTCAGATTTTTCATAAAAAAGATCTCCTTTATTAATGATTGGTTTTGGTTTTATGTCACATCATGCCTCGTATTTCGTACCCTTCTTTCCGATGTGGGACAATTATTCCCAATATAATTAAATACAATTTTCCATTCTATATTCACTATTTCTCAAGAAGCCGAGGCTAGTCACTTGTATGGAGTTGGGCTGAAACTAGCTAATCTCTTTCTTTATTTGGGCCGAATTTTGCATGGGTCTGATCTATTCTTCACCTTTATTGCTTCCACTTTATCTCACTATTGGCTCTTAAAGCTAAGCTCGTTTTCCGTTAGAAGGTGGGCCGAGCCCAACGAAGCTTTCTTCTTTTGTTCGTACGTGGGCCGAGCCAGGTCATTTGGGGGTTTACAATTCTTTCTTATTTCCACCACCTCCACATAACACTTTTTGAATATAAGAGAAGTTGTATATAGTTCCATGTGAGAACTGAGAAGTAGTAGACTCTTTGATCTAAAAATCTAGAAAGAGAAAGAGAAATGATCTTTATTGATTTCATATATATATATATATACATGTATATATATATATATACGTATAACAAGACTTGAATGAATGGATCCAATTTATATTAATTGATCTTTACCATCATACCAAATACAAATAAATTTTTGTTTTGTTTAAATTGGATGCGATCATAAGTTCTATTCCACATTAAAAATAATTTATCAAATAAAATTAATTGGAACCCACAAACAATAACTTTATTAAAATATCATAATTAACCACTTCGTGGGAATATTTTGAACAATGATTAGAATGATGACATGATGACTCATCTTTGTGATTGGCATGACTGACCAATCAGAGCCTAATTTTCAAGAAAGCGAGCATTTTAATTTCTATTATAGAAAAAGCAGTAACACGTGGCTCGTGTAAAAAATAAAAAAAACGTGGCCTGCTGTGATAGGTATATTATTCCCAGATATTCTAGCTGATTACTTCTGGTAGTTGTGTACTTGTGTTGAATGAAATTTGCTTGTCACTGTTGGTGTTTGGTATGTAGCTCTAATCACTGTTACGTGTCCAAGCATCTCATTATGCAAAGAAAGGTCAGCTTTGACCCAAATTAAAAAAAAAAAAAAAAAAAAAAAAAATTTGCATTAGTGGTAGAAAGGATAGCACCTTTTGGTGCACAACATGGATTAGAAAATTGATTTCTGAAAGTTCTAATCCATTTCTGCTTTGCCTTTAATCACCCTTTTTAAACATTCTACTTATCCAATACATTTGAGCATGCAATTGTTTTATCCTCCACCATTGAAAAGAGAAGTAAATGTGGGGCTCTAACAGTCTCAACCTACAATAATCAGTGCTCATTCAATGGCTTGGAAACAGGATCTTTAGCATGGTGGGAGTCTGACACCTTTAAGAGCTAATTAATCGGAAATAAAAATCATGTATTTCACTTTCAATATTTCATTGTTTTCATTAATCGTGGTTTAACACGATTTTTTATTTTTTTTATTTTATAAATTAACTAAAGTTTAAAATTGAAAGAACAAAATTAGACACATGATATATTATAATTGAAAGAACATAAAATAAAATACTAAAAGTGAAACAAAATATTTTTATTTATTAATTGATTGGAGAATAACAAGACAATGTAAAGGGCACATTCTTGTTGTTGCTAAATAAAACATCTATTACTTATAAAAATAAAATAAGACATCTATATATTAGAAATAATGCAAGAACCATAGATCATCTTCTCCTTTGGCATCCCAGCAAAAATTAGGATTCGAGGAGATGAGATGGGGGACATTTAGAATTTAACCTCACTGGTCACTACATAGGTAGGTCCATAAGGTTTCATTGGTTGAGTTAAGAATAAGCTGTCTATTCTTCTGATTCATATCATTCACAAAATCTGAAGCACTAGCACAAATAAAATAATATGCTGTCTCTCTCTCTCTCAATAAAATAATATGAAATTCTAATCTAAACTCACACACATGTATATTTTGAAGATCCCGGGGATCGAACCCATATTCTCATAGAGGGGGATTTTTTGGGGAGAGAATTACCACTGGACCGAATACCCAAGTGGCGTCACCCAATGTGTTATTGTTTATGAAACGTTGAAATTTTTTAGAAACATTAATTTGACATATATTTAACTATTTATATGTGGTGGTAGATTTTCCTTGATTTCGCTTGCAGATGGGGTGCTGAATGCTGATGTATGTATAAACAACACCTATCAAAGTGTGTATTAGCATAATCATTTAAAAAATCAGTTGGACATTAAGATGAGCAAGATAAACTAGTCGTCTAGCTAGTCTTATTTTATTTTATTTATTTGCAAGTCGATCACTTGCACGTGCATGCTGAAAATCTTATTCGACATTCTAGGCGTTTCTTATTAATAAATAATTCATTTTATTGTTATTAGGAGCCAAAATTTGAAAATATAAGGTCAAAAAATTGTTTACTATTCCACAGGATCAAATTAAACTCTTAAGCTTGATCTTCAAAATTCTTAAAGTTTGAAATGACAGGCATGTTCAAACATGCAATATAGTAATAGAAACGGATTAAGTTTAAGATCAAAAAATCTTTTTCAAATCTAAACCTTCATTTTCTATCGTTTTCTTTCAAAAAATAAAAATAAATTAAACCTGCATTTATCTCAAATCATTAAACTTAAGGATTTTTTACATTATCAAATCCAATTAATTATGAATTTTCCTACAAACGTATCTCATTTATATTTAAAAAAACTCAAACCTATATCTAATTTGTCTATTTATCTTATACATATGTAAGTACTTTTACTCTAAATTAAATAATATTTTAATATAGAAAGAGAGACACACTTAATTTTATTATAGAAAGACTCTATTTTTTTGTGTAAAGAAAATAAAAAATAGAAATATTTTAATAATATAGATTAATAATCTATTCAATTCGGATATCTAACATATAAAACTTAACCCTTTATAAATCGAACTCCAAAATCTTACTAATATGATAGGATCCAGTGGAAAAACACATTAAATTTAACCCATTGCTATCTCTAAAATTAATCAACTTAATTCTACATTGAGATTTTGTAGTAGCGTATTGCGTGTATATATATATATATAAAAGTAGAAGACGTTGCCATCTTTCTACCATGTGGCATCTAAGACAACGTCTTCTGCTTGCCATGTGTCAGTTTATTAAAAAAAAAAATTACATCAATAATAAATTAAATACCCACTACCCCATAATAAAAATAACACAATTAATAAATTAAATACCTACTACCCCATAATAAAAACAACACAATTAATAAATTAAATACCCACTACCCAATTATATGCTCCAATTAAAGCCAAATATGTTAAACATAATATATATTATTTCAAATATGCATTTAAATTACAACTTGGGCATTTGTCCCAGTTGTCATTTCTCTTTTCAAAAAGTCTCACCTTTTTGTGAGGGTGAGAGCGTGGGTTCAATCCCTATGTAAACTTTTTTTTTTTTTTTCCGTGGACCAATTTGTTATATGATAGACTTTAAGATCAAAAAAAAAAAAAAAAAAAAAAAGAGAAACAAAAGAAAGTCAAAAAAGGTAAAGATGTGATAAATATGTAACAAATTGTATTATTTATTTGTACTATCAAAGTGTTATAAGTTAAACAAAAATTTGAAATCTATAAACATTTAAATCCCTATATAAAACAATTAAGGTTCACAAAAGTGATTGAAATTCATAAACGATGTAAAGTGAGTTTTTTTTTTTTGGCTAAGTCAATACAACTTTGGGATATAAACCCCATTGACTTTATGTTCAATATCCTCATTTGATGAAATATAATAAAAATCAATATAATACATTTGATGAGATATAATAAAAATGATCATTTCTATTTTTAAGTTAAAAGAAAAATTATTTATATTTTCTATTTTACACTTTTTTTTCTAATTTTTTTTCCTTAACATTATTGTTATTATTTCTTCATTCTTCTTAGTTTAGTTGCTTTATTATGAACATATTTATAAAAAAATAATGAAAAAAATCGTGCATTATGTAGGTTATAGTATAGTATACAAGATTATAACGTAGGTCAAACTTGGTATCACCGTGGTATGGTCCACGCGGCACGCCCCCACACTGCCAACCGCCAAAACTGGAAAAAGGGTGTTTTTTTTTTTTCTTTCCCTGAATTGAAAAAAGGGTGTTGATTTTGTTGGATTTTGATGGCTAAAGGGACAATCCACATGTGAAAACCATGATAGAGATCATAGAAAGAAGCACATATACGTAGGAACGCACAAAGTCAAAAGTTTGAAGAAAGATGATGAGGTAGACATTAGACAAGTCCTTAATAGAAATTTTCGAATTACTCAATTGTGTCCCCACAACAAAGGGCATCTCTTCAAATCCAAATCCAGTACGTGTCATATGTGGGACAGAGGTCTTGGTCTTTTTCGGTGTTTTGTCTTCATATTTGTTTCCACTTTACAAGTTCACAAACGAAGTACTTGTAGTGGTATATTTATTTTTTTACTTGTAAAGTCATGGATTGAGTAAAATAGAAAATATAATATACAAAAGTGAAATAAAAATTAACGGTAAAAAGCTTTTAACAACTATATTTGTATTGTATGATTTTGTGTAAATTACAATGAGGTTAATATGTGGTTTATATAGTAGAGAACTCTAGGTTAACCCTATACTAACCTTAAGATTAGTTTGCTCTCTTTATAAATACATGACCCGGTAATAGGTTTGGGTTTCTTGGACAAATAATATCTTTATTGTCTCTCGTAGACTTAAGGTAGTATATTGAGTTTGTAAGGTCTTGAATGTATAACGTGACTAGTCTAACCACACAAGACAAATGTCAAAGGCAACAAATTGCAACATTCGATTTTGATGGCTAACATTGATCAATTGTTGGAAACTACATTGGCACAATAATATTGATATGATTACATTTTAAATTATATTATTGTAAATGAATTGAAGATGTCTATTAAATTTTATCCATGTATACTGGAGGAATATAAATTGTAATTTTTACAAGTATAGGGGTAGGAATAACATAGGAAGCAAAATTGGAAATAATATGTGATAACCGAATCAGAACTCAAACCCGAAACCAGGAATCTTAAACTAAACTAGGTGAATTCTTAGTTCGGTCATAACCGAATTACTCATTTGTGTTCGGTCACTCCTGAACTACACAGCTGTTCGGATTAAACAGTTGATATACTGTTCGGTCAATCCTAAAATAAACTAAAAGCATATTAAAACCCAGCACTCAAATGCCTAAAATATCTAGTGCAGGGATCATTGAATACACCACCTGACTTAAACTTCAAATAGGAGATATTGAACTGACATCTGCTTTACCATCCATAAATGCACAAAATATCTCACAAATATCCCACGAAATATCTCACAAATATCTCTCAAATATCCCACAGAATATCTGTTAAAATATCTAAAATATGTTTTATAAGGTTCTAAAGATATTTCAGGTACAAGAACTGGATAAAAAAAAGGGAGGAAAAGGTAACGTAGGGAAGGGGGCTAAAATGGCTGAAATGACACAGAAAGGCTGAAAACCACAATGAGACTTGAGAAAAAGGTCTCCTAGGTGCTTCGGACAAAAGATTTTACTCTATTTGTAGTTATACCAGATATATTACAAATCTCTATGTGGACGTAGGCAAGTTGCCGAACCACCTAAAATCCTATGTGTTATGTCTATTTGCTCTGAATCAATTCTTGCACTGTTTCATCATCCAAACAGTCTCCAATGGACTGAGATTCATCATGGCCAAGGTCGCATTTACATTTAGCGTATATGTTACTATGTATTGTATAAATTTTTTATTCTGTACTATTTTAAGTTCCTCCACGGCTCTCTGCTCTGCTCTCTCTCTCTGATCGGCGGTACCAGCGTCGTTTTGGTGGGTTGGTGGTTGTGGGTTTGCGGTTTGGATTTGGGTGGTCAAAGCGTGGGTGTGGGTTTGCCGGCGTGGGTTGTGGTGGGTTTGGGTTTGCGTGGGTATGGTGGGTTTGGGTGGTTGCCATATTCGGTGGCGTGGGTTTGGGTTTGCCAGCGTGGGTTGTGGTGGGTTTGGGTTTTGGGTATCGTGGGTTTGGGTGGGCCGGCGTGGGTGTGGGTTTGCCGGTATGGGTTTGAGATTGGCGTGAGAGAGGGAGACTGAGAGAGGAGAGTTTCTAAAAAAAAAATATTTAAAAAAATTATAAGATTATTTTAATATGATGTATTGTAAAATAGAGAATAAGATGTGAGGTGTTTTGTAAAAGTGGGTAGTTAAAATAGAAAAGTGGCTTTTTGAACATGTAAAATAGAGAATCAGTAAAAAATGAGCTGGGAATGCTTTAACTTGATAGTCTATATGTGAATATTCCAGTTTTTGAAAAATAAAAATAAAAATAGTGAACTTACTTGATCATGCCCATTTCATACATTAATTAAAGGATCCAACTGTAATAAAACCTGTTAGGAATTGGACAACCATATCAAGAAGATGTTCCATCATTAGATCTCAGTTGAATTCAATCTAAACAGTGAATTCCATGGTTGGATTTTTTGTTAATTTTGGTCTGGTACTTTTGGATCAATGATATCTCGTGTGGGTCCAACTTTTGGGATGTACTGTGTGTGAATATGTTTATAAAAAGATTTAACAAATTGATGTTGAATAAAATATAGAATCATACACGTTCTCAGAATATTGTCTATTGTCTAGATTTTATTATTCCAACCTTTCAACCTTACCGCCGTTACCGGCCAAGCATGACGTTGCTTTAGAAAATGCAGCAAAAATTGCCAAAACCAAATCTCTATTTTAGTGAGGTGAGGTCAAAGTATGCTCCATTGAATAATATATAGAGGCCAATGGGCTAATTGCCAAATGGCATACTGCCTTTTATTAAAAAAAAAAAAAAAAAAAAAAAATGGCATACTGCTTCCTCTGAGGTTGATATCTATGGGTTCAATCAACCAATCCCCATCTTAATCATGATTTTTTTTTATGATCCAGATTTTTTAATGTAAAAATGAATATAATGCCATTCCAATTAGTTTTAAATTTTAAATATGTGAACATGTATGCCGTTAAATTAATACACAAAAGCAAAATCTAGACTTTCAAATGAATTCTTTCTTTTAATGAAATATAAGTCAAATGATATTTCTTAATATTTCTAACAGAAACGTTCAAGGATTGAATCCCCTTGGTTCCTTGCTTAAAATGTATATTAAAAAAAAAATATTTTCATTTCACTTGAAAAAGAGAGAATTCTAATTTTTTGACTTGTACAATTATTTAGCTTGTGCTTTGAAGATGAAGTTAACTATATCAATAAGTTTAAATATAACAAATTTCACAACATTTTCAAAATTACTGAGATGACAAGTTGTGAATTTTGTGATTAGTGTACAATAAAAGTGAAAATTTAAAACTTTGCAACAATAATTAGATGGCACCTACTTAAATATAAGCTGTTTTATTTAAAATTTGAGAATGGAATGGAGTAGGTTCCGTTTATATAAAAAAGGGAGTAGGTTTTTATTGTTGAAATTTACAAAATCATTCCATTAAAAAAAGAAAAGAAAAAGAAATTTACAAAATCAGTACCTTTCTTCCCCTCATCCACCCAAAAAAAGGAAGAAAAAAAAAAGTTCTGATTTCCATTTCAAAAGAAAATAGGGAGAACGTTTTCTCCCAAAAGAGGGATTCTCTTGTTTATAATATTTTCATTTTTTCCCCATATATTTCCATATATATTGGACTTAATAGGGTAAGTTTGTAATTTTCTTTCCTGAGTTGGATAACACTATTGAAGAACGACATAAATGAATCTTCATATTTATTTCACCATTTATAATTTCTCTATATATTGTTTCCATTGATTATGATACAATTCTACCATGAAATTCTTAAAATATACATTTTTTCGTTTGTATAAGATAAAGTGATTTGAATTTTGCCACATCATTAATGATATCATTAATGATGTTGATGTCATGATAAAATTATGATAGATGTCAAAATTATGATAATCAACCTTCGTTCAAATATAGATGTTATGGTAAAATTTAATGGATGAATAAAAGTTAAGAACTTAATGTGTAAAAAAAAAGAATTTAATGTGTAAAAAATTGCAAATGAGGGAATCCCATATGCCATTATAATTGAAAAATTAGCAGCAAACAACTTTGAATGGCAGGTCCAAACTGTCATAACTCATTTATCATCATTTAATGTGGTATTTATGGTGAAATAGGTGAGATGTATTTTATCATCAATCTTGTCATGACGTTAGCGGTTGACGTTAGCGGTTAACAGCTGGTCTTTGTGTACAAATTGATCTGACAAATTTTTTAGTCAATGTATAATGTATAATCATAATATATATTTAACAAATTTTAGATATAAACTGGTGTGTAGTGAAATTTTATATGTATTATTTAAATAAGTTATATTATTCTCTAAAAGATAAGATTTGATTATAAATCGGTTTGTAATTAGTTTATTATAACCTATTATCTATATGTATTATTTAAATAAATCATATGTCTCATTAAATAGGTCATATAATTAAAGTACACAATTAAAGTACATGTAGTGTGTGATTTTATTAATAGTCAGCTAGCAAACAGGTTAATATATATATATATATATATATATCCAAATGTGAGATTTATTTATTATTATTTTTTATAACGTATGACTTGTCTCAGTGTCTCTAGACAATACGTGTGAATTGTGATTCAAATGATCGTGAGTTTCTTCTCCTGAATTTGAATTTGGAAAAAAAAAAAATTTTGTTTGACTGGTATGTACTTCTCCTAAAATTACTATAACTTTGTTGCCTGATTGACTGTACTCTTCAAATCAATAAAAAGAAGAGAAAGAGAAATCATATTCATAACTAATCTAATATATATATATATATATATATCTCTATCTCTCTCTCTCAAGTCAAAAGTCCAAGAATCTTGCATTGGCTATGAAGACGTAATACTGCATCGTTTTTTCTCTTTTAAAGCCAATACTGACTCTACCCGGCGGTTCTTACGCTCAGGCACATGTTCTTGCCGTGGTTATAAGTGCTTACCATATCCAATCCTCATCATTTCACCTAGTCCATCTTCTTCTAATATATTCTCTGTACTTTTCTGTATTTTTTTTTATTTAATTATAATTCTGTGTATTTTGTCTGTTGGGTATTACTGTTTTGTATGTTTTTTGGTTATAGTTTGTTTTGTGTTTTAAGGTTCAGGAATGAGGAGGGGTGTTTGATGTTTTTGTCGTTTTGGAGGGAAAAGAATTCTGGGTTTTGAGTCAAACAGTGAGAATGTTGCTGCAGAGGAATTTCTGGGTTGTAGTGTTATGGATTATAGGTGTTGTTGTTGTTGGTGCTAATTTCTACACTGTGGAGGGTCTCCCACATCGAATTCTTTTGGATACAGATGTTGATACTGATGATTTGTTTGCTCTCTTGTACCTCTTGAAGCAAAACAGATCAGAGTTTGAGGTGGAAGTAAGTTCAAGATGAATCTTTTGTTTTTCTTTTTTTCTTTTTTATGTTGCTGATATATATATATATTTTTTCCTTATGCTGACTTATGGCAATATAAGTGAGTCATGATTGGTAGCAAAGTAATGATTTATTTATTTATTTTTATTTTATTTTTAATATATGGTTTAATTCAAGAAACTTTCATGAGTATTTGATGGGTTTGTTGGAAGTTGCAGTTCATGCTTATTTTCTCCTTGATGAATGATGAGTGAGTCAAATAATTCACATAATTGGTCTGACTTGTCAGGTTAATCAAGCATCTATAGGATTCAGTGCCATGTGAATTTAGAATTTTATTCTCAAGCAGAATTCAGATTAGATAACAATAAGTTTTTTTTTTTTTTTGATGAATCATAACAATAAGTTAGTTTTTGGTTATAGGTACTATTAGTAGATAGACTGTTCCTTCCATTATTTTATATTTGTTCCATTCATACATAATGTACCTTTATGAGGAGTGGTTTTTGATGGTATTATTTACCAACTAATCCACTTCAAGTTTAAAATGCACCAACTACATTGATTGATACAGAGAAGATAGTGACTGTACTATATTGATGCAGGCAGTCACTATCAATGTAAATGCATGGACTAATGCTGGACATTCTGTGAATCAAATCTATGATATTCTTTACATGATGGGCCGTGATGACATTGCTGTTGGAGTTGGGGGTGATGGTGGGATACTAGAAGATGGTACAATACTGCCAAATGTTGGAGGCTATCTTCCTCTTATTGATCAGGTGTGAACAAGTATTCTGTAATAGTTTTATAAGCATATTTTGCCAGAAAGATCAAATGTGTGTATCTTGACATCCTAAACTACAACTTTTATAAGTCATCTGAAAGCATTTGTACACTGTATTGAGCAAATGGTTCTAATTCTTAGTTTAAAAGTTCTAATTCTGAATGTTTAGCTTAAGAGCCATAATGAATCCACAAAGTAATGATTTAATTTTACCCTTGTTATTATGTGTATAGTCTAACTGTAAGTTTAATATATCAGGGGATTACAACTGTAGGATATTGTAGATATAGACAAGCTATTCCTATCGGTCAAGGAGGGCGATTAGATATTGATGCCAACTTTGGAATCCGAAAAGCTTTCCTCCCGCAGGTATGAATTTGTAAAGTAATTTCAATATTGGATGAAATTGATGTTGATTGTGTTGTTGTGGATGTGCATCCCTATAAATTATATCATGTTGATGTACTTTCATAAAGATACTCTCCATGGACTATTTACATCATCAGTTGACAATAATCCAGAGAAAATGAGATATCACATGATCAAATCATTGTCTGATTATCATAGAATTTATATAAAAAAAAAAAAAATCATTGTCTGATTATCATAGCAGCTGGAATTGATAGGCTTACTTAAGCATTGTCCTGGCCTTCTTATTCTAATAATTTACTTGAAACATGTTGACTGATCCTTCACATTTTGCGGATAAGGCTTTTCATTGGCTGGGGAGGTTTGTCTCAGTTTCCTGCTTTACTTCTTAATATTTATCCTTTAACTTCACATTTGTAATGAATGAAGTTTCCCTAAATGGTCTGTAAACAATTATCCTCCTGTACGCCCTATTAGGATTCAGGTCTATTTTCAACTTGTATTATTTGTCTTTGTAATCAAGCTGTGTTTTTGGTTATTTCTATTTAGTTAAAACTATTTATAAGTAGAAGTCACCTTGAGCTGGATACTTTGAGCATAGAATACTGTAACTTCATAACCAAGATTTCCGTGTATTTGAGCTTCCTCCTTATTTAAAAGAAAAAAAAGAGTTCATGGTCAATATTTGAAATGTCTAGCAAAATTTATTTATAGATTGACGTTGTGATTGATTATGAACAAGCTCAGTCCATGAGTCCAAGCTCCAAATACTTGTTGAATGTTGCCAGATCAATCATGATATGGGAGTTGGAAGTGTGCAAATGGTCTGGTGGGGGAAGTGGCAAGGATATTTTTTGTTAAACACAAATGAAAAATCCTAAAAATAAAGTGCCAGTAAAACATGAAACGGAACATTCTCCAAAAAAGAAAAAAAAGACTAAACAAAGGATTACTCCCATAAGCTGAAGTTCTTACTTGAAATCATGGTGACAAGAGTGGAAAAATAAGGTCCTGGAATAAGACAGACACCTAATAGGTTCCTACCGAGTTTGTCTCATGTTTATTAGTAAGTTTCAGTATGGTTACTAAATTCATATACTAGGAAATGACAAGGATTTTTGCTCTACTGATCTTTTTATGCTAGGGCAAACCTCTGCCTTTGTAGAATTGATTGTTTTTTTTAGCAAAAAAAGTAAATAGTTTTTGAGTCCCCATCATTATTATATACAAACCATTATCTATTGTTCTGTTCATTGATTTTGGAATGGTGTTTTATTGGTATCCAAGGACCCCAAACTATCTGAATACTTTTGTGTTTGCAAATTTGTCATGTAATTAGGGGGAAAGGATGTATACTCCTCTTTGGCAATCAACTGCTCAGCAAGTGATGATTGACAAGATATCAGCGGGTCCAATAACTGTTTTTATTATTGGAGCACATACAAATTTTGCTATTTTCCTTATGAATAATCCACATCTAAAGAAAAATATCAAGCATATTTATGTCATGGGTGGTGGTGTGAGGTCAAAGAACCCGACTGGTTGTTGCCCACAAAACGCAAGCTCATCTTGCACGCCTCAGCAGTGTGGTGACCATGGTAATTTGTTCACAGATTATACTAGTAATCCATATGCAGAGTTCAATGTATTTGGAGATCCTTTTGCTGCATACCAGGTAATGCAGTTTTTAGGACTTGCTAATATCCAACCATTGTGTCTTAGTATATTTAGTTAGTTGATTGATAAACACAACATATAGGTTTTTCTCTTAAAAAAAACACTAAATCAACATAGTATATCCTCTTTTAGTATTGTATCTCCAGAAGCTAAAAGTGGCTGCATTTGACAATGTTTCTTTTTCTTTCAGGTTTTTCATTCTGGTATTCCCATCACCCTTGTTCCTTTGGATGCAACGAACACAATCCTCATCAATGAGAATTTCTTTAACACATTTGAGCAGAATCTCAATACATATGAGGCACAATACATCTTCCAGTCTTTGAAAATAGC
Organism: Fagus sylvatica; assembly: GCA_907173295.1. Lineage (NCBI taxonomy): Eukaryota > Viridiplantae > Streptophyta > Magnoliopsida > Fagales > Fagaceae > Fagus > Fagus sylvatica. The sequence continues at coordinate 4,660,437 of OU015772.1, forward strand.
TCGTGATACATGGTTTGATGACCAATTCTATACGGTAATTTCTTATAGGTGCTTAATGTTGAATTTCAGTCAATGTATGTTAACACGATCTTACTATTTTCTAGTACTTTGGCTACCAATTATCTGTATGATACATGCATACAGACTGACAAAGTTACATACACATGATTTGCATCAATGTCAGGGATCAAGTAATTTAATGAAATACAATTTAACTTGTTGTAGAGCTATTTTATGTGGGACTCCTTTACATCTGGTGTGGCAACTTCGATCATGCGTAACTCTCACAAGCATAATGGAGAAAATGAATTTGCTGAAATGGAGTATATGAATATAACTGTAGTTACTTCAAACAAACCTTATGGGGTGTATGATGGCTCCAATCCACTCTTTGATGGCCGTGAAGTTCCAAAATTCAATTTAAAGAAGGGTGGAGTACATAGTGGTCATGTTCAGACTGGACTTCGAGATCCATTTTGCATTGTGAAGAATGGGAAGGGGAAATGCCAGGTAGTTGCTTGCTTTTAGTCTTGTTTTGGATGTTGCCACCAATTGGCCTCATTTTGTTCCATCTCACCCACCAAAGCTTTTGCTTCTTTTCCTCCATAATTCTGCTTTAGTTGGGGTACACATACACATACATACATATATAATACTTGAATTCAGGCTAAGCTGTACTTTTCTTCAGTTGTCAAGAATTAATAATATTGCTTAGACTTATATTTTGTGTTGTTCAAATGTTCATGTGCTATCTATTGCAACAATACAAAAGGATGGCTATACAGCAGAGGTAACTGGTCCAGAAGCAGTTCGTGTGCTAGTTGCTACGAAAGCAAAACCTAATCAGAACCTTGACAGCCCACTAGACAGAGAATTTTATAGAAGTTTCTTGGATGTAAGTCTATCTATGTTTCTTCTTGTTCATAAATTCTTAAATATTTTGCATTCAACTCTCTGATTTGATATTTTATTTGCGATACTCTTGAATACACAGACAGACACAGACACACACACACACAATTTCCATGCACAATTCATGTCTAACTGTATCCTGTAGTTCCTTATCCACTCATTATGGTTGTCTGACATCCTTACAATGAGGTATATATTGATGAAATTATAAAACTCTTTCGTGCAGGCTCTAAATGCCCCTCATCATAAAGGGAGATTTAATTTTACAACACAATTTCCTTATTACAAAGAAGTTCTTTACAAACCAGATTTTGGATCTAAAAAACTTGGGAAACCTGTTGTTTTTGACATGGATATGAGTGCTGGGGATTTTCTAGCTCTGTTGTACCTCCTTAAAGTGCCTGTGGAAGTGATCAACCTCAAGGTAGAGTGGTCTTTTATTTTTCATGTTTCACTGGCTCCTGGTTTTAGGTTCTTTTATCATTATTACCTTTTGGTTGTCACAATGTTTGTTTATTTACTTATGTTGCTAAAAGTTGTCACAATGTTCTAAGAATTTGTGATTTGGGTACTTTGTACAAGTTTCTTTCTGCCTAAATACTATGACTCATCAACTCATTCTTAAAATATTGCACAAAATAGGTTTGAACCAAGTAAAGGAAACTATTTTGCTGTAAATTCAATTATACCAAAAGCGGAAGTTTTGATGTGCATTATCTTTTTTCCTTCATCCAGGCAATAATAGTAAGCCCAACTGGTTGGGCAAATGCTGCAACAATAGATATCATATATGATTTACTTCATATGATGGGCCGTGATGACATTCCTGTTGGTCTTGGAGATGTTTTTGCAATGAACCAATCTGATCCAAGCTTCTCAGCTGTTGGAGACTGCAAATACATTAAGGCTATCCCACATGGGAGTGGTGGACTTATTGACTCTGACACTCTCTATGGTCTGGCACGAGATTTGCCACGAAGCCCCAGAAGGTACTTAAAATTGCTTATTTTCCTATAATAAGTACATAAGAAGGCTATTCTTTGTATATGGTGCATTCGTATGTTAAATTTCTACTTATTACTTATGATATCTTTTGTAGTCACTTTTATACAGTTACTTCTTTATCGTATATCATTAATATTTTGTTAACTCATTGTCCAGTAATGCTAATGTTCCCTCATTGTATTTATAAGCATTTCGTCGAGACCTTTAGTCAACATTAAGATATTCATAGCATATTTAGAGTTGACAAAAGGCAAAGACTTATTCTTTATGTACTTTATTTGCTAAAGAAGATGCAATTTAATGCTATTAGGGAGAAGTAAAGAACTTGAATTTATCTCCCATGGAAAATGTTCTGAACTAAAGTGAGCCATTTAATCAATCAGAGCTAGAATATACCTTGGTTGACTAGGAAACATTATGGTTAAAGTTGGGTAATTGAATATTTAGAATAAGATAGTGGACTCTCTAAATTATGTCAAATAGAATCCTTCCAGACCAGCTGAGTGATGCCTATGTCTTTCTTTTTAGCTTTCCTTTACCCTTTTATCATGTTTTGTTGCTTTTCCACTTTTTGCTTCACAGCATTCTATTAAAGCATGATAGGTCAATTTATTTTGTTTCAGTATTCATTTCACTTGCACACCTTTTTTTTCTTCATATTTTTAATGTTTTGCATTTTGAATAGGGAAACATTCCCTCCTTTATACGTAACAGAAACAAATCCATCTTTTTTTCTAGTGTCTTGAGGAGACAAATCAATATTCAGTATAAATTAAAGAAGCAGACGATTAAGTCAGTGTCTTCATGCAACAAAGCAATAGGAGCTTTATATACAGTTGATTTTTCACTGGTTAATTATAAAGTGTCGACATAAGTTTTATACATTAAGACTTTGTTATGATACTATACATGTTCAGTATTTCCTAACTTTGGGCTCTAGCATCATGCACATGTTTATATCTTATCTCAGTCATAGTCACGTTGGAAGTATTTTAATGTTGTTGTCTACTCCATTTGGGCCTTGAGTTTGAGACTTGAAATCTAGAGTTCTGTACCAGGTATACAGCAGAGAACTCTGTAAAGTATGGAGCTCCTCGGAACACTGATCACCCTGAACTCAGACAGCCTTTAGCATTGGAAGTTTGGGAGTCTGTAGTGGAAACACTTGATCCAGGATCTAAGATTACTATACTGACCAATGGACCCCTTACTAATCTAGCGAAGATTATTCAAACGAAGAAAAACACAACCTCTTTTATCCAGGTAAGTGGATTTTATTTACTTGTTAATCTCTTATGTAAATTAAATTTGAAAAAGAATTGAAAAGTGGATGAGCAATCCAAAGATTATGATCCAACCATTATGATGGATGTTAATCTTCTCTTAAGATTTAAAGAAAATTACCACACAAAATCTTTGCAGAAATATATTTAGAGATTTCTAGGTGAGGCATGCTGTTCCTTTAACATTACACAAGTGCTGTACTTTCAAACTGGAAGAAATAGCTCGACATTTGCCTTGACATTATGTTAAAATAAATCAGGTATTGGATGATATGCATATTTATAATATTAACATTATGGTCTGATTTCAAATCTCATTGTAGGATGTATATATAGTTGGAGGACACATCAGCCATGGTCACCGGGACAAAGGAAATGTCTTTACTGTTCCCTCCAACAAATATGCAGAATTCAATATGTTTCTTGACCCTTTGGCTGCAAAGACAGTGTTTGATTCAAAGCTTAACATCACACTCATTCCACTTGGCATCCAGCGTAGAGTTGGTTCATTCCCAAGGATCTTAGAATGGTTGCGGGAGACAAAGAGGACACCTGAAGCTAAGTTTGCCAGACAATTACTTTCAAGGCTATACCACCTTCATCAAGAGCACTTTTTATATAGTCATATGGTAAAGTTTTAAATCTTTTAATTAAAGTACTTACTGCCCCTCCTCCCCTTTCCGTGATTTTCGTTTCAAGGATAGCGACATATTAGCTTTTGCATGGACATTCAATAGTCCCGGCCTCCCTGCAGAGAGATACAATCCGATTTCAAATTGTTTTTATATTTTGATAAAGGCCTTTGTTTTCTTCCATTTATTGACCCATTTGTCACTTAAAAGTTTGGTAGTTGGTGACAAATTGGATACTTGGGTATGTTATTCTGTTGCAGGATATATTCACCGGGGAAATCCTTGGAGCAGTAGCACTGGTTGGTGATCTGAAGCCAACTTTGCAAGTGAAGCGCGTCAAAGTCTTTGCTGAAGGTGTTGAATCCAAAGATGGACATACTGTGATTGATGAAAAAGATGGAAAATTGGTCAAAATATTGAAACATGTGAATCCTGCAGCGTATTATGATCTATTTGCAAACAGGCTTGGCAATATGAAGCAGTCTGCGGTGATAGGAAGTTTTGATGAACAGAAAAGGCTGTGGAGCACACCACCAAAGTAACTTTGAGTTTGATTCAAGTCAATTGGTTAAAAATTCTCCGACAACAGGAAATGATTTTTTTGTTATTGACATACAGCATTTTCAGTTGTATTGCTGATATTCTTCACAGAGAAATGTCTATAAGACCATGTTTCATGTAGGAAGTGGTCACTCACTGCTTTGTATCAGCTCAATGAAAGCAAATACAAACCATAAGACACTCAAAGTTGTTCTTTCACTATATCTTTGTTGTAGCAAATTTTCATTTTCTATAATTGTATTATTTTAGAAGAATGGTATCTCTCTTTAGGGAGGGACTTGTCATTTTCGCAAACAACTCCTGATGTGTCAAGCTGTGAATGATAGATAATAAAATAATATTAGTGGTGGGTCTATATAAGAATTAATGAAAAATTGTCAACTCAAATGTTATGAAAATTATTGTGCCTATAGCATTACTCTTTTGCAATACATTAGGTGTCACTGTCATCTCCTTGTATCTCAAGGAAAGGGAATTTTTCTTATAAAAAAATTTCTTCCCCTTTTTCCCTTTCTCTCTCACTGATTCCTACAACATATTGAGTTTAGTCATTTTGTCATCACATTGAGTTTAGTCATTTTAATGTAAGCCCAGAAGCCAAAAATGCCGAGATTTTGTACTGAATAATTACTCCAGCCCTAGAAGAGAATTACAAATTAAATTGACTTTGCAACACTAAATTTAATCAGCTGGCACCTTCTAAATATAAAATAACTGTTATTTAATTATTTTTGCTGTTAAATTTAAAATTTGAGAACTGGAATGGAGTAGGTTAAATTAAAAAGTGGGTTTACAAAACCGTGTATTGGAATTTGGACCCATGCTATTTTCAAATCTTTCCAAATTTTCCATATTCACTTAAATGTGTCAAAGTGGGCATTACTGTCATAATGATATTACCCAAACCCAACCCAACCCAATTATCTTAAAACCCAAACCCATTTAAACCCTAGTGATATTTACCAAAATACCCTTAAAGAAAGTGAAATATGAACCTTACCTCTTTTTTTTTTTTTTTTTTTTTTTTTTTTTTTTTTTTTTTTCGGTTTCTTTTTGTTTATTTTTCCTTTCTTTTTTTTTTTTTTTTTTATTTATTTTTTCGTGTTTGGGCTTTTTTTTATTTTTTTTTTTTTTTTTTTTGGGTTTGGGCTTTTTGTTGATGCCCAATAAGCAACTCAATTAAAGCCCAATTAAACCCAACTTAATTGGGTCTAATTGGGCTAGCACCCATTTGCCCATTTATTAAATAAGTGGGTTTGGGTGGGCAATTAGTGGGTGGGTTTGGGTGGGCTAATGGGTTTGGGTTTTTTTTGCCACCCCTACTGGATTCTGCCATTTATTATCTTTCCATATTTTCCATATTTACTGGAGTAATAATAAGGAAAATGTGTAAAAATTTCCAAAAGAGGATAACGCATTATAAGTAAATAATTAACAGCAAGCAATCTTGAAGGCAGGTGATCTTTTGGGTATAAATTGACCTAACAATTTCAAGAGGAATACTCTTAATTAAGTAACCTTAATTTGTATTTGGTAGAAGGTTACGAGTTGTTCGTAGATTTGTAATGCTCTTAAAATTAGAGTCCCTCTCACTTACAAGTCAAAAAGCCAAGATTTTATTTTTATTTTTTAGAGCATTAGCATCAGCTTTTTCAAGGTTTATTCAAATTTTGAAAGAAAATTGTATTTATTTATTTATTTTTTCATTTTAACTCCCCACTTTTAAAATACTCACATCCCACTCTCTATTCCATCTACTACTCAATACAAATAAATGAGAGAGTGATGAGAGATGAGAGAAAAAAAAAAAAATAATAAATAATAAATAAATGAAAAAGCTACCATTTAAAAGTAACGAGTTACTGTAGCATTAAAAAAAAATGATAGAGAGCTTGATTTGAACCAATTTTGGGTGCAATATTATTTATTTATTTTTTATTTTTTATAATTTGGCTCAAAGGATGATATGAAGGGTTGATGTGAATGTTCTTATTTGGTAAGCGAAAGGCCTAGAATCTAGTACGGACTAGAAAGACATTTAAAGATTTTTTCCCATTTGCTTTATGAATAATATTATAGTAACAACTCACAACAATTTTTACAATAGTTTGGTTGACATATTTTTATTAATTTTTATCTAGACTCACACTGACATCACTTATGAAGAGGTTGATGTGAATGCTCTTATTTGGTAAGCAAAAGGCCAAGAATCTAGTACGGACTAGGAAGGCATTTAAAGACTTTTTCCCATTTGTTATGTTACAGTCACAACTCATCACAACGATTTTCACAATAGTTAGATTGATATATTTTTATTTAGATTTACACCGACATCACTTTAGTATCTATCATTCATTCATTCATAACTTGACATTTTCGGTAGTTACGAAATAGTTTGTCAAAGTTGTTGTGACTCAAAACTTATTGAAATTAAGATGAGTCATTTCCGTATTAATATCTAATAATTCCCAATCAAAAGAAGAACATAAAGTCATAATTTAAAATTACTTATTATTTCTTATTTAGTAGAATAAAATTTTAAATATCTTTTATTTTTATTTTTTTTGGTTCGCAAAATTTTAAATAACTTGACATCATGTAAATTCTTAATTCCTTAAAACTAAATCTTATCAATAAAATAGTTGTACAATACTGTTCATTTCAAAGCAAGTATAGAGTATCATGTGCTTACCATGTTTCATTGGATTGAGATCATTAAATGCTTTGAAAGATAACTCCAACATAGAATTTTTTAAATCCTAAACATGATTAGTAAATAAGGTGTTTAAAAACTCTATAAATCACAAGTCTATTTCATTTTATGGTGGAGCTATTCTAAGAAGAATCTTAATCCATCATTTAACTTAGTCCTTCTTGTTCTTTCTGATTCAACCAGCTCTATACTTCTTCCACACTTTTTCTAATTCTATACAGTTTGTGTTGGATGTTATTTTGGTATGTTTTTGTTATTCTTTTGATTTGTGTTTTAGTTTCAGGAACAAGGAGCAGTGTTTAATATTTTTATCATTTGTAGGGAAGAGAATTCCGGGCTTTGATTGAAACCATGAGAATATTGTTGCGGAAAGAGATTTTCTGGGTTGTAGTATTATTAGTCATAGGAGTTGTTGCTCTATCTCACACCTCAAAAAAAGTTATGGGAGTTGTTGGAGCTAATTCGTTCACTCTGGAGGGCCTCCCACATCGAATTCTTTTGGATACAGATGTTGATACCGATGATTTGTTTGCTCTCTTGTACCTCTTGAAGCAAAACAGATCAGAGTTTAATGTGGAAGTAAGTTCAGATATGAATCTTTTGAATGTAAAAGTAGAACATGCATATACTATTGCCCATTATTTTTTAATGCTAATGTTATCCGCAATTTCGATATCTTTTATGCGTTGAAAACTCTTGGTCAATGGATAGCATTTTCGAAGTCAACAAAAAGCAGTGAAAAATGTTTCCCACTTCTGAAAAGTATTAAAAAATTTCGGTTATTCTTTTGTATTCTCACCCCCTTACATATTCCTTTGTGTTGCGAGAACCACATCCATGCGTTATTGCTACCATTGTTCATGGTTAGTGTGACCACCATCACCATCACTACCATATCGTCTTCAATGCCACCACCATTACCGTTGCTCCACTTTCACACCACCTCCTTCTCCATCACTATTGTTGTCACTACTATCACCTCTATTACTATTACATCTACCTTCAATCTTAATATTTCCTATACAATTCAAATGCTTATTATTATTTTTGGGTTATTTTCAAAGTCGCTATTAACAATTAAATATAGAAAAACAAGTCATTCTTTTTCTTCCAAAATCCATTAATCATTTGTATCGGCAATATAAGTGAGTCATACATCATTAGTGCCATATTGATTTAGAATTTTGGTATAGGACTGTAATTTGGGAAACACTTAGGTTCTGCCATGGGACCGGTGTTGATTTTGATAAAATTTATGTGTTTTGTGGTAAATATTATGTCCGTATTGATAAATATATGTTTATTGTTGTAAAAATAAAATGTGTGAATTCGGGTAGAATTAGTGATATTTGTGATAAATTTAACTTTACTATAAAACTATATACATTTTATAATATCTGACAAATATTTTATCAAAACACACATAAATATTATAAATTTTGATGCCCTGGGCAGGACTGTCCCTTTGCGGGACCTAAGAATTTTTCTTATAATTTACTTAATCCTAATTTAAGAAGTACAAACATAAGTGTACCCATGTTTGGTTGTTGTCTTATGTCTAAGCGTTGCATGTAATATCTCTTTTACATGGGAGTGGATCCCATACTTGTGGGATCCACTTCCATGTAAGATAATGTTACATGTAATATATTACACAAAACACTAAATCTCATGTTGGATATAGACACTACATGTTTGACCTTGATGTGTAAGAAGAAAAAATATAATTTTTTAATTAAAAAAAAAAATCTTTTGATTTTAGATACATCTTTAAATATTTTGATATTATTTATTTGTTTTGAAAAAAAAAATAATATATGTCTAAAAATAAATAAAATATACTTAAAGATATTAATTAATTATTAATTAATTGTTGTATGAATGTAATAAAATCTTTACGGTGAAATCGAGTATATGGAGAATCCTGTTCCATGATTTTGGAATCCCCCTCCACTTGAATCTGCTTCGTCCAGCTCTTTATACTATGGTCTTGCTCTTTTCAATTCGTTTCCAAACCGGTAAAGCTCCTTCTTCAACCACTCTCCTCTCACCTTGTACATGCATCTCAACCAACCATGCTTCTCAAATCCTAATACTCTCTTCCTTTCGTATCTCTTATCGTAATCAATGTACATGTATAAGCCCCGGTGCAATGGCAAGTAAGCAACATGTCACGGGTTTAAGTCCGGGAATCAACCTCGTAAAAGTGTTACTTACCAATGACGTCTCCTAGACCCCGTAAACGTGTGAGTTTTGTGTACAACCTTTTTATATGTCGCGGTTTTTTAAGATATGTCAGCTACCAAATTATCCACTTTATGATGTATTAAATTTGGTGCAGGCAGTCACTATAAATGCAAATTCATGGGTTGATGCTGGACATGCTGTGAATCAAATCTATGACATTCTTCACATGATGGACCGTGATGACGTTGCTGTTGGAGTTGGAGGTGACGGTGGTATACTAGAAGATGGTACAATACTGCCAAATGTTGGAGGCTATCTTCCTATTATTGATCAGGTATAAACAACTATTCTGTACAGTTCTTATGTGTTGTACTTTAGGCTCTCCAGATAAAGTTTTGTTCATAAACTTCTATGTATAATTTACTAGAAAGATCGTATGCATGTACCTTAACATACTAAACTACATCTTTTTTCACTCATTGCAAAGCATTTGTATGCTATCTATTGTCTGAATGGTTCTAATTTTAAGTTTAAAAACCCTAATTGACAAACTAATGATATAATTTTACCCATGTTAGCAGGGATATACAACTGTAGGATATTGTAGATATAGACAAACTATTCCTAATGGTCAAGGAGGGCGATTGGATGTTGATGCCAACTATGGAATCCGAAAAGCTTTCCTCCCGCAGGTATAAATTTGTACAATATTGGATGAAATCTTTGTTGCTTGTGCTTGTTGTGGATCTGCATCCCCATACTTTAAAATTATAGCATGCTGATGTACTTTCATAATGATACTCTCTTGCGGTCTTGCCTGCATAAGTTGACATTAGTCTAGAGAAAACGAGGTATCACTTATCAACTGAAATACTCAAATCATTGTTTGACTTTCATAGCAGTAGAATTGTACAAAGGATGTTCTACTGTTCTGTTTTTTATTTTTATTTTTTTATTTTGGAATGGTGTTTTAGTAAATAAATGGGTTAAAGTAAGTTGTTAGAATAAGATTGCTAAGACAATGCTTAATTACTCAAGACTATATGTGCAAAGGATGTTCTACTGTTCTGTTTTTTGATTTTGGAATGGTGTTTTAGTGTAGGCAGGGACCCTAAACCAGATTTGTATACTTTGTGTTTGCAAATATCATATCTGAACCTCAATAATGGTTGTACTAATTCACATGAGAAAAGTAAGACCTGTTCATTTCTTGAATCTTTATCATTTATATATCTGGCTCACATAATTTGTCATTTAAATAGGGGAGAAGGAGGTATATTCCTCTTTGGCAACCAACTGTTCAACAAGTAATGATTGACAAAATATCAGCAGGTCCCATAAACATACTTCTTACCGGAATACATACAAATTTTGCTATTTTCCTTATGAGTAATCCACATCTAAAGAAAAACATTGAGCATATTTATATCATGGGTGGTAGTGTGAGGTCAAAGAAACAGACTGGCTGTTGCCCACAAAATAACTCATCTTGCACGCCTCAGCAGTGTGGTGAACCACCTGGGAATTTGTTCACAGCTTATTCTAGTAATCCTTATGCAGAGGCCAATATATTTGGTGATCCCTTTGCTGCATACCAGGTAAGGCAGTTCTTAAGATTGCTGATAAGCAATCATTGTTTCTTAATATAATCAAAATCTTATTGATATATTGACACAACATATAGGTTTTCCTTTGGAAAAAGAAAAAGCACTACATTAACAAAGTATATCCTCTTTTATTGGTGTATCTCTTGAAGCTAAAGTTGACTGCATTTAATAATGATTCCTTTTCTTTCAGGTTTTTCATTCTGGTATTCCCATTACCCTTGTTCCTCTGGATGCAACGGACACCATCCCATTGAATGAGAATTTCTATAACACATTTGAGCAGAGTCAGAATACATATGAGGCACAATACAGCTTCCAGTCTCTGAAAATAGCTCGTGAGACATGGTTTCGTGACATATTCTTTACGGTAATTTCTTAAAGGTGCTTGATGCTGACTTCGAGTCAGTGTATGTTGACATGATCTTACTCTTTTAAAGACTTTCTCTTTGACTAGATCAGGATCTTTCAGAGTTCTTGGGGTAACTTCACGGTGGAGTTACTAAAATCCTATGCATTTACATTGAAATGAGTGGATTAGTTTTTACCACATCATCAACATTTAACCAAACGTTGACTATCATCTTTTTGGTTTATATTTAAATTATGAGGATGTGGCAAAATCAAATCCACTTATTTCAAAACAAATTGATAAGATTTTAGAAACTTCATGGTGAAGTTACTCTAAGAACTCTAGAAGATTCTAATCCCCTTTGACCACCAGTTATGAGTATGACACACATACTACTTACAGAGTTACAAACATATGAGTTGCATCACTTTCAGGGGTCAAGTAATAAGTTAATGTAATACAATTTAACTTATTGCAGAGTTATTTTATGTGGGACTCCTTTGCAGCTGGTGTGGCAATTTCAATCATGCGTAACTCAAACAACCAGAATGGGAAAAATGAATTTGCTGAAATGGAGTATATGAATATAACTGTAGTTACTTCAAACAAACCTTATGGGGTGTATGATGGTTCCAATCCAGTCTTTGATGGCCTAGACACTCCAAAATTCAATTTAACAAAAGGTGGAGTACATAGCGGTCATGTTCAGACTGGGCTTCAAGATCCATTTTGCATTGTGAAAAATGGGAAGGGGAAATGCCAGGTAGTATCTTTAGTAGCTTGCTTTGTCTTGTAACATTCCATAGACAACCTTTTAGTAGTTGCCACCAATTGTCCTCATTTTTTATCCATCTCACCCACCAAAGCTTTCATTTCTTTTCCTCATTAAATTCTGCTTTGGTACGGAGTTACATGCATATACAATACTTAAACTCAGGCTGAGTTGTAGTATTATTCAATTGTAGAGAATTAATAATATTGCTTGAACTTATATTTTGACTTCTACAAATGTTGATGCACTATCTATTGCAACAATACAATAGGATGGTTATACAGCAGAGGTAGCTGGTCCAGAGGCAGTACGTGTGCTAGTTGCTACAAAAGCAAAACCTAATCGGAACAAGGAAAGCCCACTAAACAGAGAATATTATAGAAGTTTCTTGGATGTAAGTTTATCTATGTATCCCTACTTTGATAAATTCTTAAATATTTTCCATTCAACTGTAATTAGTTATATTTTATACATGATACACATGAACACACATACACAAAATTTCCATGCATAGTATTTCTAACTGTATCCCTTTCATGCTCTCGTTGTTGTTGTATTACACCCTTACAATGACATATATATTATTGAAATTATAACACACTTTCTTGCAGGCTCTAAACCACCCTCAACATACTGGGAGATTTAATTTTACAACACAATTTCCTTATTACAAAGAAGTTTTATTCAGACCAGATTTTGGATCTAACAAACTTGGGAAACCTCTTGTTTTTGACATGGATATGAGTGCTGGAGATTTTCTAGCTCTGTTTTACCTCCTTAAAGTACCTGTGGAAGTGATCAACCTCAAGGTAGAGTGGTCTTTATTTTTTATGTTTCACCTGGCTTCCTATTGTTTGGTTCTTTTATGATGTTTACCTTTTGATTGTAATTTGACTACCCTGTTCAAGTTGCTTTCCGATTATACTATGACTCACCCAAAACATATTGCACAAAATAGGTTTGATCCTAGTAAAATTTGCATCTATTTTGGTTGTGAAATCTCAATTGATAACAAAAGCAGCTGTCTTGATGTGCATTATATTTCTTCTTCCATCCAGGCAATAATAGTAAGTCCAACCGGTTGGGCAAATGCTGCAACAATAGATATCCTTTATGATTTACTTCATATGATGGGCCGTGATGACATTCCAGTTGGTCTTGGAGATGTTTTTGCAATGCACCAATCTGATCCAAACAACTCAGCCGTTGGAGACTGCAAATACGCTAAGGCTATCCCATATGGGAGTGGTGGACTTATTGACTCCGACACTCTCTATGGTCTGGCGCGAGATTTTCCACGAAGCCCTAGAAGGTACTTAAAATTACTTATGTTCCTATAAGAAGTACAAACAAAGGAATTTTTTATTTTATTTTATTTTATTTTTATATATGGTGTATTGATTTGATACAGTTCTACTTCATAGTAATTTTTGTAGAGTTTTAAGTGGAACATGCAATGTGAATTAAAATTGTATGCTTTATTTTGTTAACCCTCACACATCAGAGTAACCTATGGCTCCTACATCATGTACATGTGTATATCTGACCTGGTTAGTCATGTTGGTAGTATTTTAATGTTGTTGTTTACTCTTTTTGAGGTTTGAATAGTCTGAGGGTGAGACTGAAAGCTAGGCTTCTGTATCAGGTACACACAAGATAATTCTACAAAGGATGGAGCTCCTCAACTCAAACAGCCTCTAGCATTGGAAGTTTGGAAGTCTATAGTAGAAACACTTGATCCAGGATCTAAGGTTACCATACTAACCAATGGTCCCCTTACTAATCTAGCAAAGATTATTCTATCAGAGAAGAATGCAACCTCTCTTATTAAGGTTAGTGGATTTCAGTTATTGAGTCGCACATTGCTCCTAAGTTCCTTTTAGGTGCTAAGAAGTCTCACATTGCAAAGACATGATCAAACCATTTATGATGGTGGTTAATCTTTTCTTAAGAGTTACAGGAAATTACCACCCAAAATCTTTGCAGAAATATATTTACAGATTTCTAGGTGGGTCCGAAGGGCCTTGCCTTGGTGAGGTTCCTCATCATCTCAAAAAAAGAAAAAGAAAAAAAAAGGTGGAGCATGCTGTGTTTTTTTTTCACATTACACAAGTGATTGTACTGCCAAAAAAAAAATCTTGTATAGGATGATAAGCATAATTATGATATTAACAAATGATTTCAAATCTCATTGCAGGATGTATATATAGTTGGAGGGCACATCAGCCATGGTCACTGGGACAAAGGAAATGTCTTTACTGTTCCCTCCAATGAATATGCAGAATTCAATATGTTTCTTGACCCTTTGGCTGCAAAGACAGTTTTTGATTCAAACCTTAACATCACCCTCATCCCACTTGGCATCCAGCGTAGAGTCAGTTCATTACCAAGGATCTTAAAAAGGTTGAAGGAGACAAAAAGGACACCTGAAGCTAACTTCGCCAGCCAACTACTGTCAATTCTATATGACTTGCAACAAATACAAATTTTGTATCACCATATGGTAAAGATTTTAGTCTGAATTGAAGTACTGACTGCCCCTCCTCCCCTTTCCTTATTTTCATAGTATAAGTAGTATCTTCCAAAAACATATTAGGTTCTGCTTGCATGTACAATGATCTACATGGTGTAGTCCTGGCCTCCCTGCAGAGAGATCCAACCTGATTTCAACTTTTTTTTTTTTTATAAAAGGCTTTTGGTTTCTTCCATTTTTTGCCTTTCTTGAAAGGATTTGAAAGATTGTAACATTAGGATGGTTTTTGTAGACTGTTTCCCACTTAAAATGTTAGCATATGGTTACAAATTGCTTACATGGGTATGTTGGATCTCCCTGAATTGAAGAACCTTGGATGTCCCCCACCTGTTGTTTCCACTGCTTAGCTGCTAGACTGAATGTTTTTCTGCTGCAGGATATATTCTCCCAGGAAATCCTCGGTGCAGTTGCACTCACTGGTGATCTGAAGCCAACTGTGAAAGTGAAGCCTGTCAAAGTCATTGCTGAAGGTGTTGAATCCACAGATGGACAAACTTTAATTGATGAAAAATATGGAAAATTGGTCAAAATATTGGAAAATGTGAATTATACTACATATTATGATCTGTTTGCAAACAGGCTCAACGATGTGAAGCAGTCTGCGGTGCTAGGAAGTTTTGATGAACAAATAAGTCAGTGGAGTAGACTGCCCAAATAACTTTGCCCTTTGGTTTAAGAATTAAGGCAATTCTCTGACAATAGGAATTAATTTTTTTCTTATTGACATGTAGCGTTTTCAGTTGTATTGCTGATATTCTTCACACAGAAATTGTAATAAGATCATGTTTCCTAAAGGAAGTGGTCCCACTGCTTTGTATTTTGCTTGATAAAGGCCTTTGAAAACAATAAAGCCCAATTCGAAGTTGTTGCAAGTGGTATAGCATTGACAGTAATCGGCTGGCAAACTTAGCTTTTTCAGGTGTCCTCTGTCTCCTGCAGGCCGCAACAATTCTAAGATCCTTGGTAATGAACTGACTCTACGTTGGATGCCAAGTGGATGAGTGTGATGTTAGAATCAAAGACCGTCTTTGCAGCCAAAGGGTCAAGAAACATGTTGAAATCTGCATATTTATTGGAGGGAACAATAATCACAATTCCTTTGTACAACATTATACACATACATCAATTCAATTTGCTACTTTCACATACAATGAACATTTGCTTCAACAATGAAACAAAGAAAAAACAACTTCAAATGGTTCTTTATTGTTTTCCATATAATAGTTTGTTTATGCTTTTATCAAGCAAAATACAAAGCAGAATGACCACTTCCTTTAGGAAACATGGTCTTATTACAGTTTCTGTGTGAATACAGCTGAAACCGCTGCATGTCAAAATGAAAAAAAAAAGAAAAGAAAGAAGGTATTTCTTATTGTCAGAGAATTGCCTTAATCCTTAAGCAAAGTCAAATTTATTTGGGCGATTTACTCCACTGGCTTATCTGTTCTTCAAAACTTCCTAGCACCGCAGACTGCTTCACACTGTTGAGCCTGTTTGCAAACAGATCATAATACGCTGTATAATTCACATTTTCCAATATTTTGACCAATTTTCCATATTTTCCATCAATCAAAGTTTGTCCATCTGTGGATTCAACACCTTCAGCAATGACTTTGACAGGCTTCACTTGCACGGTTGTCTTTAGATCACTAGTGAGTGCAACGGCACCAAGGATTTCCTGGGAGAAAATATCCTGCAGCAGAAAAACATTCAGTCTAGCAGCTAAGCAGTGGAAACAACAGGTGGGGGACATCCAAGGTTCTTCAATTCAGGGTGATCCAACATACCGATGTAAGCAATTTGTAACCATATGCTAACATTTTAAGTGGGAAACAGTCTACAAAAACCATCCTAATGTTACAATCTTTCAAATCCTTTCAAGAAAGGCAAAAAATGGAAGAAACCAAAAGCCTTTTATAAAAAAAAAAAGGTTGAAATCAGGTTGGATCTCTCTGCAGGGAGGCCAGGACTACACCATGTAGATCATTGTACATGCAAGCAGAACCTAATATGTTTTTGGAAGATACTACTTATACTATGAAAATAAGGAAAGGGGAGGAGGGGCAGTCAGTACTTCAATTCACAGACTAAAATATTTACCATATGATGATATAAAACGTGTATTTTTTGCAATGTGTGTGATGTTAAGGTTCGAATCAAAGACTGTCTTTGCAGCCAAAGGGTCAAGAAACAAATTGAATTCTGCATATTCATTGGAGGGAACAGTAAATATATTTCCTTTGTCCCAGTGACCATGGCTGATGTGCCCTCCAACTATGTATACATCCTGCAATGAGATTTGAAATCATTGTTAATATCATAAATATGCTTATCATCCTATACCTGATTTTTTTTTTTTTAAACATGACTTCAAGTCAAATGTTGAGCTATTGTCTTCTATTTTGGCAGTACAGCACTTGTGTAATGTGAGAAAAAAAAAAAAACCAACATGCTCCACCTGGAAGTCTCTAAATATATTTCTGCAAAGAACTTGCGTGGTAATTTCCTGTAACTCTTAAGAAAAGATTAACCTCCATCATTATGGTAGGATCATGTCTTTGCAATGTGTGACTCATTATCACCTATAAGGAACTTAGGAGCAATGTGTGACTCAATGTCTGAAAACCAACGCCCATGAGGACCCACCACAACCTTTCATTCTTTTCAAAGGAAACATTGTTTCTTAAATTCAAAACTTATATAGATTATAGAGTAGATTACGCGGGGCTGTGAGAACCACATGAGCTATATGTAAGTCTTCTTCTTTAAACGTAAGTCTTCTAGAGTTTACCTTTTTATTGTTTAGTTTCAGTTCAGACTCTCTCCCAAGCGGCATTTCTTTCTTGCCTTTCTCTTCTTGGCATCGTAAACCCAAAAGCATATACTCATCTTTGTCTTTTCACTCAGTGGAGTATTAAACCTGCCTCTCTTGATGTACATATAGTAGGTAATTTGTTTTCAAAAGAATTTGAGGGTGGGCACGTCATAAGCTGGCTCCGCCAGTGGGTGGTTCGACATATCTTATAACATAAAATTTTAATTGTTTTCTCATATTGCCTGATGAAACAATTTAGATGTCCCTTCTTGATAATTTTTCATATTTCTTAAGTGTCCTTAACTAACTGATATTCTCTTTACATATTGTATTGTTAATAACCCTTTTTCATCTCATACTATATTCTTATATCTCTTGAGCTATTACGTTTGTGAAACTCATTTGATTATGTTTATACGCAATCTTGATTGAATTATTTGTCATGAAATAATTTTAGTGTCCCCGCCGATAAGGACAATAAATGGGCCACATGGGATTTATGTGATTAGTGTTGTGATTTTAGTAGATGAATATCAGTGACCTTCCTCATGGGAGTGATAGTACACAAGACATGACAAATATCTTGAATATTGTATTTGAGATATTGTGGTTATTCTTTGCAATTCATATAATTGAAGCAATTTGTACATATAGTTATCATGTTCTCCTTATTTTGCCTTAATTGTTATATTGAGATCTATTGAATGTATTAACTTATTGCAAGTCTCCCTTATTAATATCCTACTAGTCTCACTATGAGTTTATTAGTGAGATCCACCATTTAAAGAAAATTATTCAGTAGTCTAGGACTACTTATAAATGTGTTGTCCCCTTCACATAATGCATGGTGGGTCCTACTATGGATTTAATTAGTGGGACCCAAATTTATGTGGTGGGACCCACCATTCATGTGAGAGGAGAATTATACATTTATTTGTAGTCCTGGACTACTGAATAATCACTACATTTATTGTGTTCTAAGAGTACTGAATAATTACTCCATGTCTCATGTTATTATTTTCAGGCATTTATGATGTTTCCAAAATTTTCCATATTTACTTCACTCATATAGATGAGAAATTATACATCCGAGATTCAGCCATTTATAAACTTTCCATATATACTGGATTTCTAATAAGGAAAGTGTGTAAAAATTTCCAAAGGAGGATAACTCAGAACTCATTACAAATAAATGACAAAAGGCAAGCAATTGTATAGGGTAGATTCAAGAAAAATATTAATCTGATTAACTCTAGAATTTGTCTTTGACAGAAAGCCAGAAAGGAATGCGATAAGGATCGGAGTACTTGTTCGCGTATTTTTGTACAAGCAAATCTTTCTTTGACCGGTGTGTACTGCCCTTACAATGTTTAGTTTTTTTTTTTTGGCTAAATCCTTACAATGTTTTGTTCCATGACCCTTTAAAAAGATAGAAAGGAGAAAATGGGAGAAATTAAGTCATAACTAATTTATGTTTTCTCTATCAAAAGTTAAAAGGCCAAAATTTTATTTTTTTTTTATTTTTTTTTTAAAGCAAAAGACCAAGAATTTTTTTATTTTTTATTTTATAGAAAAAGATTTAAGTATTTTTATTGAATGTAATCAGAATCACATCAACTATTCGGATATTATCCACTAGGTCTAGTGATGTCCTCCATCCCCTTTGGTAAAATTTCTATAGCCACTCTAATAATAATAAATAAAAAAAAAAAAATTCTGATATTATATTTGGTCTTGATAACAATTTAAAGTCAGTTGTTAAATCATAATAATAGAATATATGAATCGTCTCCATTTCAAGAAAATGAGTGATTTGAGAACTCTAAAAATCTTAATTTTGTTTTTCAAAGTAGATCTGTTACCCTAAAAATTTTAGAATATCTTGATGTGTATCATTTTACCTAATCCCTCTTGTTCTAACTTCTCATTCCGTTACTATATATATATATATATTCTGTTCCAACTACCTCTATAATTTTTGTTTTTTTTTTTATTTTTATTTTTATACTTTCTGAATTCTTTGCAGTTTGTGTTGGATATAATTTTTTGTATGTTTTTGTTATTATTTGCTTTATGTATTATGCTTCAGGAACGAGGAATAGTAGTTTGATATTTTTGTGATGTGTATCATTTTACCTAAGTCCCTCTTAAAAGAACTTCTCATTTTGAACTACCATGATATATAATTCTGTTCCAATTGTACCTCTATAATTTTTGGAATTTCTGGGTTGTATTTTTGTAGCATATACTTTCTGAATTCTTTGCAGTTTGTGTTGGATATAATTTTTTGTATGTTTTTGTTATTATTTGCTTTATGTATTATGCTTCAGGAACGAGGAATAGTGTTTGATATTTTTGTCGTTTCCAGGGAAAAGAACTCTTTGAAACCATGAGAATGTTGCTGCAAGGGAATTTCTGGGTTGTACTTGATCGCATTATTATTAGGAGTTGCTTTTGGATACAGTATGTGTGGAGGGTCTCCCACATCGAATTCTTTTCTTACAGATGTTGATACCGATGATTTTTTAGTACTCTCTTGAAACAAAACAGATCAGAGTTTACAGATCAGAGTTTAAGGTGGAAGTAAGTTCAAATGAATCTTTTAAACAAACAGCTGAATTGGTGACGTAGTCACTGAACGAGTTGTGCATGCATCATGCATGTCCGCGTTCCAAAACTTACAAACGATTTTAAGGTTTAAATTTTGATAAATTATTTGGTAATCTCAAAGTAAAGCTGACATGGTTTTCAATACCAATAAAAACAAGTCATTTAATACAAAATTTAACATATAATCACATGAAAATGTTAATTTTTGTATTATGTGGATTGCTTTTTTTTTTTTTTTTGTAGTAGTGTGTAGTACCATGTCAATTGTATTTCGAGAGTACTTAATAATTTTAATTTTGTCTTTTTTGCTCATTTGTTTAAGCCAAAAAAAAAAAAATTTATTTTTTGATATTTGGTGCAACAAAATTTTTTGATCAATGAATAAGAGTTTTGAAGTCGATCAACGGAAAATAAGCAGCCAAAACTACATCTTTTGAAAAAAATTCCTATTTTGTGTCGTCATCCTCTGGTGCAACAATTTATTTGTTTGATCAATGAATAAGAGTTTTGAAGTCAAAACGGAAAATAAGCAGAAAATCACCGTCACAATCGTCGTCATCCTCTTTAATTTATTTGTGTACCCAAAACCATCACCGTCACAATCGTCGTCACCAATACCACCCACCACCACTACCGCACCACCAACACCGGCCTTCACTGCCACTGCCACCACCACTTCTACCAGTATACCACCTTAATCATTTTCCATGTAAGCCAATCAAAGGAATTTTTTTTTTGAATCATTTTCAGTCATAACCAAACACATAAAATGTTGGGAAAAAGAGTCAATTAATAGAAACAACACATAATGGAACTATTTTCCTTTTTCTCTCTTTGTGAAAATTCAATGGACACTTCAAATAAATTAGCCAAACACAAGTGCCAACATAAACAGAAAAATCAACACAACAAGACTCAATTTTTTACATGGAAAACCTTCCAAACAGTTCAATAAAAAAATTCCACTATGAAATAATGAGTTTATAACAATCCTTTCTGAAACAAATAGGGGAGGCTATTAAAACATCAAGAACACAACATTCTTGAGTCATAACAAATATTTCTCACACTAAGGTGATTTTTAATAATAACAATAAGAATAGATCTCACCAAGTAGGTCTTCGCATATGAGGAAACAAAGAAGAATTTCAACAATCAACACCAGTCAATACGAAACTCTCTTTGTCAAGAGCAACATACTGAAATTTCATTAAATTAAAATCGAAATTGAAACTATATTTCAATTGTGGCTTGAAAGTGGCTTATTTTGTAAAGGAATTTTTTTCTCGCACTCTTATGTTTTTTTCTCTTTTTTTGCATGCCCAACTCAATGACAAACAAATCGTGTCACACATGCAACTCTAACTACTTTCTTTTACTTATCAAGAGTTTTGTAACTTAGTGGACATCAATGTATATAAATTGTAAATATGTCCACAAATTATGAAAATTGATGTCCACAATATTTTAGTGGTATGAAAAAGTGATGTAAGAATGGTGTGCATCGATCAATGTCCCTGAAATTTGGATTGCCATGACATTACTTAAACAATTGTTCCATGTCAGCTACCAACTTATCCACTTCAAGTTTCAAAAGCACCTACTAATTTTTATGATTACAGAAAAGATAGAGCTAGACTTCTTTTTATTCCTTAATGATAAGATAGTGACTCTGGAATTAAATTGGTGCAGGCAGTGACTATCAGTGCAAATTCATGGGCTGATGCTGGACATGCTGTGAATCACATCTATGACATTCTTTACATGATGGGCCGTGATGACGTTGCTGTTGGAGTTGGTGGCGATGGTGGGATATTACAAGATAGTACAATTCTGCCAAATGTTGGAGGCTATCTTCCCATTATTGATCAGGTTTGGAACATGTATTTTGTACCGTTACTTATGTATTGTATTGTAGTTTTCTCAATTAAATTCAAGCATGTGGTTGCATTGGTCAATCAACTATATGATTGAATTTATTTATCGAAGATAACACTATTTGTATTGCATTGATCTAATTGGTAACCTAAGGTACATGTATATAAATTTTGACTCTAAATTTACGAGAAAGATTGTATGCATGTACCTTAACAATCAAAACTATATCTTTTATAAGTCATCTGAAAGCATTAGTATGTATATATTGTCTAAATGGTTCTAATTCTGAGTTTAAAAGCTCCAACTGTGAATGGTTGACTTAAAAAAAAACATAATGAATCCACAAACCAATGTGTTATATATTATGTGTATGGTTCTAACCGTGAGTTCAATATATCAGGGGATTACAACTGCAGGATATTGTAGATATAGACAGGCTATTCCTATTGGTCAAGGAGGACGATTAGATGTTGATTCCAACTTTGGACTCCGAAAAGTTCTCCTCCCGCAGGTATGAATTTGTACAGTAATTTCTAGCTTGGATGAAATCTTTGTTGCATGTGTGTTTTGTGGATCTGCATCCCTGTAAATCATTGCTTCATAAGTTGACAATGGTCTAGGCATGACATGATCAATTGAAATACTAAAATCATTGTCTGATTTTCATGGCAGCTATTGTCTCAGCAATCTTATTTTAATAACTTTTTACAAACCATGTTCAACTTTTCTGTTCCTTGATTTTGGAATGGTGTTTTAGTAGTAGTCAGGGACCCCAAACCAGATAACAATACTTTGTGTTTGCAAATATCATATCTGAACCTCAATAACAGTTCTATTAGTTCAAATGAGAAAGCTAAAGATTTGTTCATTTCTTGATTATGGTCATATCATCTATATGTCTGACTCACATAATTTGTCATGAAATTAGGGGAGAAGAAAGTATACTCCACTTCAACAACCAACAGCTCAACAAGTGATGATCGACAAAATATCATGGGGTCCCATTACTATAATTATTACTGGATCACACACAAATCTTGCAATTTTCCTTATGAAGAATCCACATCTAAAGGGAAATATCAAACGTATTTATATCATGGGAGGTGGTGTGAGGTCAAAGAACCTCTCTGGTTGTTGCCCACAAAATGCAACCTCATCTTGCACGCCTCAACAGTGTGGTGACCCTGGTAATTTGTTCACGGATTATACCAGCAATCCTTATGCAGAATTCAACATGTTTGCAGATCCTTTTGCTTCATACCAGGTAATGCAGTTCTTAGGACATGCTAATGCGAATAACCAATCATTGTGTCTTTGTATAATTTATGATTCCCTAGACAAATTAAAGTAGTATATCCTATTTAATTTGTGTATGTCTATAAGCTAAAAGTGACTGCAATTGATAATGATTCCTTTTCTTTTCAGGTTTTTCATTCTGGTATTCCCATCACCCTTGTTCCTCTGGATGCAACAAAAACCATCCCAATAAATAAGAATTTCTTTGACACATTTGAGCAAAGTCAGAATACATATGAGGCACAATACTGCTTCCAGTCATTGAAAACAGCTCGTGATACAATGCTTGGAGACCTATTTTATACGGTAATTTCTTAAAGGTGCTTGATATTGACTTCCAGTCAATGTATGATAACATGATCTTACTCTTTTCAAGACTTTCCTTTGATTGCCAATTATGAATATGATATATAAATGCATACTTACAAAGTTACAAAACATATGATTTGCATCAATTTCAAGGATCAAGTAAGTTAATGTACTACAATTTAACTTGTTGCAGAACTTTTTTATGTGGGATTCCTTTGCAGCTGGTGTGGCAACTTCAATCATGCATAACTCAAACAATCAGACTGGGGAAAATGAATTTGCTGAAATGGAGTATATGAATGTAACTGTAGTAACTTCAAACGAACCTTGTGGGGTGAATGATGGCTCCAATCCGTTCTTTGATGGCCGTGACTTTCCAAAATTCAATTTAACAAAGGGTGGAGTACACAGTGGTCATGTTCAGACTGGACTTAGAGATCCATTTTGCATTGTGAAGGGTGGGAAGGGGAAATGCCAGGTAGTAGCTTTAGTAGCTTGCTTTAGTCTTGTAACATTCCATTGACAACCTTTTAGTAGTTATCACCAATTGGACTCAATTTTTTATCTGTCTCACCCACCAAAGCTCTAGCTTCTTTTCCTTCATAATTCTGCTTTGGTAGGACGACATACATATATAATACTTATACTCAGGCTGAGCTATAGTTTTCTTCATTTGTAGAGAATTAAATAATATTACTTGAACTTATATGTTGTCTTGTTCAAATGTTAATGCACTATCTATTGCAACAATCCAATAGGATAGTTATACAGCAGAGGTAACTGGTCCAGAAGCAGTCCGCATGCTAGTTGCTACAAAAGCAAAACCTAATCAGAACAATGAAAGCTCACTAGACAGACAATTTTATAGAAGTTTCTTGGATGTAAGTTTATCTGTGTATTTTTCCTTTCATAAATTCTTGAATATTTTTTCAAAAAAAGCCGATTTGTTATTTTATACTTGATACACATGAACACACACACACACACACACACAAAAGTTCCATGCATTGATCTACCTATATCTGGAAGTGCACTTTCATGCTATCATTGTAATTGTCTAACATCCTACATTGACTTATATATTAATGAAATTATTACACACTTTCTTGCAGGTTCTAAACCGCCCTCAACATGCTGGAAGATTTAATTTTACAACACAATTTCCTTATTACAAAGAAGTTCTGTACAAACCAGATTTTGGATCTAAAGAACTTGGGAAGCCCGTTGTTTTTGACATGGATATGAGTGCTGGAGATTTTCTAGCTCTGTTTTATCTCCTTAAAGTACCTGTGGAAGTGATCAACCTCAAGGTAGAGTGGTTTTTATTTTTTATGTTTCACTGGCTTCCAGTTTAAGGTTTTTTTTTTTTTTATAATTACCTTTTGGTTGTCACACTTTCTAACAATTTATAATTTGAGCACTTTGTACAAGTTCATTCTTAACAAAAGCAGCAGTTTTGATGTGCATTATGTTTCTTCTTTCATCCAGGCAATACTTGTAAGTCCAACTGGTTGGGCAAATGCTGCAACAATAGACATTATTTATGATTTACTTCATATGATGGGCCGTGATGACATTCCGGTTGGTCTTGGAGATGTTTTTGCAATGAACCAATCTGATTCAATGTCAATCTTCTCTGTTGGAGACTGCAAATACAGCAAGGCTATCCCGCATGGGAGTGGTGGACTTTTTGACTCTGACACTCTCTATGGTCTGGCGCGAGATTTGCCGCGAAGCCCTAGAAGGTACTTAAAATTATATTCCTATAGGAAGTACACACATAAAAGTCTTTTTTTTTTTTTTTTTATACATAGTGCATTGATTACTCAGTGTTAATATTAAGCAATTCACATAAGTTTTACACATTAATACATTGGCAAGGTATTATACTTGTTCAACATTTCCCTCACCCATCAGAATATTGACTTGGTCATAGCCAGGTTGGTAATGATATAGTGTTTTGATGTTGTTGTCTAGCTTATTTGTGGGTTGAATAGTCTGAGGGTGAGACTGAAATCTAGACTTCTGTACCAGGTACACACAACAGAACTCTGTAAAGGATGGAGCTCCTCAACTCAAACAGCCTCTAGCATTGGAAGTTTGGAAGTCTATAGTAGAAACACTTGATCCAGGATCCAAGATTACCATAATGACCAATGGACCCCTTACTAATCTAGCAAAGATTATTCTATCAGAGAAAAATACAACCTCTCTTATTCAGGTATGTCGATTTCATATACTTGTTAATCTCTAATGTAATTAAATTTGAAAAGAAATTGAAAAGTACATGAGCAAACTAAAGATTATGAAATTTATGCCCGTAGATAACAAGTCACACATCAGTACATTACAAAGATATGATCCAAACATTATGATGGAGATTAATCCCCTCTTAAGAACTACAGGCAATTACCAACTCAATAGGTGAGGCATGCTGTCTTGTCACATTACACTAGTGCTGTAATGCTGAACTGGAAGACAATAGCACAACATTTGCCTGGACATTATATTAAAATAAGTCAGGTATCAGATGATAGGCTTGTTGATGATATTAACATTATCCAATGATTTCGAATCTCATTGCAGGATGTATATATAGTTGGAGGACACATCAGCTGTGGTGACTGGGACAAAGGAAATGTCTTTACTATTCAGTGCAATAAATTTGCAGAATTCAATATGTTTCTTGACCCTTTGGCTGCAAAGACAGTCTTTGATTCAAACCTTAACATCACCCTCATCCCACTTGGCATCCAGCGTAGAGTCAGTTCATTACCAGGGATCTTACGAAGGTTGCTGCAGGACACAAAAAGGACACCTGAAGCTATGTTCACCAGCCGATTACTGTCAATGCTATATGGCTTGCAACAAATTCACATTTTATATCATCATATGGTAAAGATTTTAATCTGTGAATTGAAAGTACTTACTGCAACTCCTCCCCTTTTCATGATTTTCATGATAAGAATAGCATTCTCATTCACACTTAAAATGGTATACATGGGAATGTTGGATCTCCATAAATTGAAGAGTCTTGGATGTCCCACATGTTTCCCGCTAGACTGAGTGTTATTCTGCTGCAGGATATATTTTCCGGGGAAATCCTTGGTGCAGTAGCACTTGCTGGTGATCTGAAGCCAACCGTGCAAGTAAAGCCTGTCAAAATCTTTGCTGAAGGTGTTGAATCCAAAGATGGACAAACTGTGATTGATGAAAAAGATGGAAAATTGGTCACAATAATAGAAAATGTGAATTCAACGGCGTATTATGATCTGTTTGTAAACAGGCTCGATGATACAAAGCAGTCTGCGGTGATAGGAAGTTTTGATGAACAGAGGAGGCAGTGGAGTAGGCCACCCAAATAACTTTGATCTTGCTTTAAGGGTTAAGGTAACTCTCTGACAACAGGAATTAATTTTTTCCTAGTGGCATGCAGCATTTTCAGTTGTATTGCTGTTTTTCTTAGAAAGTGTTTAATAAGAACATGTTTGATATAGGAATTTAGCTCAATGAAAGCAAAAACAAATAAGATAGAAAACAAGAATAATACCATTCAAAGTTGTTTTTTCCACTTTATCTTTATTGAAGCAAATGTTCATTGATTATAATTACTTCATTCCCATCTTATCATGTTTGTAATTGAACAAACATCCACAATTAATTTAGGCACGCTAGTTGGGTATGCCAAAGAAGGGTTGGTATGTGGATTTTGCCTTTACAATCCCACATTATACAAAATTGAAATCTTTAGCCCCATTTTTCCATGCAATAGAATAAGTTCTCTTTAGCAGTGTCACTGAGTTGAAGCATCGTGGGACTGAAATGCTTTAAATATATAAAGAGACAGCCCCAACATCAAGATTGGCCTTAGAGAATCATATCTTTGAAAATGGATTTAGATTCCCAAGTCCCTCTAATTTTTAAAAAGTATATGTGGCTGTCCATTTGAATTTATTATGCTAGTCCACGTTCTCCATGGACCATGATCCTCTTTTTTAATACTTGCTAGATATGGTGCCAAATACGAGCTCCTATTGGTCAAAAACAAACAAACAGACAACAATTTATTTATTACCATGTGTCTACACACCCGCCAAAAGGCAAGATTTTCTTGGTCCTGATGGTGATATAAACCAAATTGATTTTCTTTCAACCAAACCTTTGCTTTTTCTTTTTTTGGAAGTGCTTTCAAGTTTCAACCTCCATGGAAAAAATTGTGTTTCCCAACTGAATGCAAAGTGCATGGAAACCATACATTGTATTCAAATAGCAATTAAAAATAATTCAACAGCATTACTTTCTACTAAACATTATATGAACAACAAAAGAAAATACAAGTTAAATGAAAGAAAACAATAACTTCGGTTCCATTTCTCATAATGAGAAATGATTCTAGATAGAAACTTCTTTTCATTCATACAAGCATAGAAGTTAAAGAGAACCATAAAGTGACAAAAGTGGTTCACAAATCACAATATAGACTCAAATTAAAGCTTCTCTACAACAAACCCCCTCAATTAGAGACTTTCTTTCCAGCAATTTGGTAGCATTAGAAACTCAATTCCATCATTGGAACTGACCCACCAGCTGCCACAATTTGTTGCTCCAGCTGCAATCATCAATTTTATTTTATTTTAAAAAAATATAATAACAAGCACAACAAATAATAGTCTTGCAAAAAACTAGCAATCTTTGAGGGAAGGTCTATTCTACTCACCCTGAATAGGGTCTCGAGCTTGTTCTTTGCGAGGTAGTACTCTTGTTTAATTTGTTGCAGACATCTCAGGCTCCTGCAATCCAACTTCATCATCGTTAAAGAAATAAAAAAAAATAAAAGCGCAAGATACAACATTTTTCATAACTTGTTATAGTGGCAAGTTGTGATAGGTGCAACTTCACTTTCGCATAGAACCATCACTTATGCACCACTCATAACGAGCCACATCAAGTATTGTTAAAAAAGTTATGAAAAATTTTGGGTCCCTAATTCCCTATACTTTTTTTAAAATAAAATAAAATAAAAAAATCCAAATTTCAGATTCAATTAATGATAATTAAAAAGACAATTATGGTTATGTTATGTGAGGTAGAGTAGAATAACTCACCCATCAACGTTCTGTTCCTCACAGAAGTTGCGAAAAGCAATGCAGCCATTTTTAACTCTCTGTGCACCTATGCTGTTAACCAGAAAAACCCATTTGTTATATAAACAAAAGATGGAAAAATAAATAAATACAAAAAGTTCTATATGACTCATAGAATATAACACTTTTTTTTTTCTTTTCTTTTTCCTTTCATTCTAAACCATAATTCTCAAATCCTGTACTAACACTTGATAAAGTTTCTAGTGAAATTCAATACTTCATTCAAGGGTGTAAAAGTGAGGTTCAAACACAAGTTGGAGAAACATAAAAGGAGCTATATTACTAGGGTACTAGGAACCAACAATTCAAATGAAGATCAAATTGCAAAGGAGTAGTTTGCAACAACAACAACCAAATATAAAAAATAAAAAATTGTGCAAGGAAAATTAAAGTGTACCTGGCACTGCTACCCTTCAACTGGTGAACATGAGCATCAACCCTTTTGAAGTCAACACTTTGCTGATCTCTGTACAAAGAAAAAACTCTTTATACTCAACTCAAAGAATCCAAAAGCAAACCATCCAGGAAAATAGGAAATCAAAGATGATTATGTGCGTGTGTGTGAGAGAGCGTGAAAAGGAGGGAACTTTGATACTCACAGAGCTCTGGTGATATCATTGAGAAGCTTCTCAGCATCTTCAAAGAAAAGAGAGACCACTTCAACAACAAAATCTGGGTTGCTTTCATCTTGAAGTTGTTGAAGCTGCAAAAACTGACCATCCAGGATCCCCTACTCTCACCAAACAAATATAAAGCAAGACAACCAACACATTGAAAACAAAACAAAACAAAAAAACAACCTTTTTCAGATCAAACATAACGGACCAACAATACAATACAAAACAAAAAACAAAGCCCATATATTATAATACATTTAGTTTGGTTTAGTACTTTAGTTACCTCCATAAACAAGGACTTGGTGTAATCAATCAACCGTCTCTGCATCTGTCCCACCTCCATGCTTTGTTCTACACAGACAAATAAACAAAACCACTCTACTTCAAAAGTTTTGATTTTGTAGATCTTTGAGGTATAATTATTGTTTCACAATCAAAGACGCAACCTTGAAAGGGATTTGATGAATTGAATGAACAGAGAAGAACAGAACAGAGTCGAATCCAAAGTTTTATTGCTTTTGGGTCTACTGTCCAGTACTAGTAAAGTCTTAACAACACTTTTTATCCCCTTAAAGAGTGCTCTGCTTTTGAGTGTTTTCTGATCTCACGGAATCCGAATCACGGCCTCCACCATTCTCTCTTCCTTTGCATCATTTATGAGCATTTATTTATTTTGTTTCAGCCCCCTTACCCTTTACCTTTAGTCAAATTTACGTTTTTCTTTTATATAATCTTGGCGGTCCGGGTTCGAGTTACGTGAGTAATATTAGGTTACGCAATATCCTATTAGGATATAGAATTAGTAATTATTAGTGAGTGGTAAAATTTAAACACAGTTCTTTAAGTAAAGTACATTAAGTTTTTAGTTAAATTTAAATGTATTAGATTTAAATATTTATGAAAAATATAATATTATTTATGTTTCATTGGTTAATGCAACTATGTATTTGAATTTAATTAAGAATTTAATATACCTAACCTAAGAAATTATATTTAAATTTTATCTATTAAGGGAGTATGCTTAAGACTGAACCAATTGAGCTATTCTAAACTTGTTTTTGTTTTCTATTATTTGTATATTTTATTTTTATCTCTCTCTCTCTCAATGCTCCAAATTATTCGTTCTTATTGATACTTTACAGATGGATTGACGTAGAAGTGACTTCACACATGTATCATTTTCCTTTCAATGAGAAAATTTATTGATTTATTTTTTTTTACAAGGATTATTTTTTATTTTTTTTTTTAAATTATAACGTGGAGGAAAAGATTTGAATAGCGAATATCTCTATTAGTGGGGTTGGATAATATCAATGAACTATAAGACTCTTGATTTTTTTTTTTTTTTTTTTTTTTAACTTTTATCATTGTTAAAATGGATACATAGATAAATTATATGAAAATTTTCTTTTATTGGTCTTTAAATTTTAGCACAAGAACGATTTTAGTTTTTGAAATTTAAAGCGATCATATATACTTTATAGTCCCTAACAATTTAATTTAATCATTTTTAGTCCCTAACAATTTGAAGTGATCTCTTTTAGTCCTTAATATGTCTAATGGAATAATGATGTGTCAGTTTTTAATTTGTTCACCTCATCTTAGTGACTAAAAACGATCACTTTATACTTTAGAAACTAAAATAAGTTTTGAACTAAAGTTAACAATATATTTGGTTTTAAATTATAACTCTCTTTGTTTAGGCTCCGTTTGTTTCGCTATAAAATATTTTCCATTATAAAATGTTTTCAGATAAAAATGATTTTAAGGAAAATGATTTTTTTTTTCTGTGTTTGGTTGTATTTCGAAAAATGCTTCAGAAAATATTTTACAGTGTTATACGAAAGATAGAGTAGAAGAGGCGGGGGGTGAGGAGTGCGTTTTTGGAAAATGGATTTACGAAAAAATTAGGCGTAAACCATTTTCTAAATTTTAACAAAGGATTTTCCGGTCAATAGAAATTATTTTCCATTTGACCACCATTTTACAGTGAAACAAACACCCACAAATCTAAAAATATTTTCTAAAAAATATTTTACAACAAAACAAACGGAGCCTTAATGATTACAGGGAGAAAAGTGATCGCTTATAGGGGACAAATAGATGGTCTTTGCCTAGGATAGGATAGAAATTGAGAGTGGATGTTGGAGTAGTTTCAACCACAAAATTTTATAAATGTTTTAGTTTTTTTTTTTTTATAGACTTCATTAACTAACATGAAGGAGGTAAATTAGATATTTAAAAATAAAAATAAAAATTGATAGTTTCTATCCTTAGGTAAAACCTCATAATTAGTTTTTGTGTTTTAACATTATATAGTTTCATAATCTTTTTTGTCCACCACAATCTTTTTTGTGGGTCCTTGAAGTCTAAGACTTAACCAAATTTTCCTGTAGAAGATATGCTAACCTAGTCACAGATCACTAATCAATAGAAAGTAGAAAAAGAAGTCAACAAGTAAGTATTAATCATCCAGATACTGCGTCATAAAGGGAACAGGCCTGTCAAACCAAGCTGGTAATGCTTCTCTGCCTGCAGGCTTTAATTCAGAATTCAGATATCATAATAGTGTTTCTTGCACTGTTGCACCAACCTATCCAAGCCTCTTTGGGTGTTGCACCAACCTATCCAAGCCTCTTTGGGTGAGGTTTTTTAATTTTTTTTTTTGTTTTGTTTATTTTCTATTTGTATTTTATTTTATTTTAGTTGTAACGTGGTATTACCCTGGCCATGCCATGTGGCAGTATGATCTCCAAGATTCTCCATTAGCCAATGGGTAAACCTTCATGGCTAGACCAACTCTAACATTCCATCCCAGCATAATGCATATACATTGATCTCTTCACGTTTTTCATTTATTTTATTTTATTTTTTTAAACCATATTTTGAAAGAATCTTGATATGGAACAACACAGCCAATCCTACAGCTATTTCTTGATTAAATTAGTTGGATTTAATTTAATTTAATAATAATGGAAAAAAGTAGCCCAATACCCTTTTCTTTTTTCAATATTTTGAGGTAAGATAAGATGCTCTAATCTAATCAAAGGCCTTTTGCATTGGCCCGTTGGATCCGGATCTTGTTATTAATTTATCAGTTTTAGGTTAGATGAGATGTATATGCTATATGGTTATTATTCTCTCTTTTCTGTTGGGGACATATCTTAAAATAAATGCATTAATCTTATCAAAACAAAATTGCATTATCAATGTTGGGTGGAAAGGTATTTTCTTATCTTATATGTATATAGTATATATTCTATGAGTTGCACATTTGTTCCATTTATAAAGTTTGTTTTGAATTGTGAGATACTTAGTTAAATTAATGAAGTCTTGAACAAGATATCTTGCTTGCACTAAAAAAGAATTTATTAATGTCTTGATTAATTGATTTGAAGGTAAAAAAAACAATCATGGAACAATGTCATAGATTGAGAGGTGAGAGAATGCATTAAATTATGTATAACAAAATTGGATACATAAATTAATAATTATGTAACGAATTTGAGAAGGCTGGTACCTTTGTAACTTGTAAAGGATATTAGCGATTGGAAGGTGACAAAATGCCTAAAAAGACATAAATACACAAATAATTATGTTACAAATTTGGGTACTCAATCAAGCCTCCCAAACGGCCAAACCTGAACAGTGTGAATTAGTGAAGTGGGAGGGTCAGGGTGAACCTCTGCCACAAGAGGACCTTCCAATTCAGTACCTGGTTGCCATTTGACATGTAGACCATTACGTATTCCTTGGTCCCTTTTCTAGTACTCCACTCCATTTGGAAACATCCCAAAATGTTGTTTTAACTAAAAAAATTAATTGTTACATATTAATAATTTTTTTTTAATTTATCATTTAATTTTATTTGAAAGAAAAAAAAAAAAAAATCAGTACTCCCTTTTCATTAACTTTATGCCTTTTATTTGAATTAAAATTAAATATAAAAGTTTTGAAAGTTTATATCTTTTTATTTGAAAGACAATACATCCAATAATATTTCTTCAGAAAATTAAATTTTGTATACAGAAACAAAAAAGAGAGTATTAATTTGGCTTGAAATTCAAATGTTTGACCCTGCAATTTTATTTTATTTTTCACTATATTTAAGTGCTTCACTTATTGGGTGATCAAACCTTTCTATTGGAGATATCAAGAAGTGTCGTTCATTCACATTCATCCACAGGATGTGTGGACGAATTTTATTTTATTTTTCACTATATTTATGTGCTTCACTTATAGGCAGCTGGCATTCTTCCTTCTTTTTTTTTTTTTTTTTGATCTTGGCATTCTTCCTTCTAGGCTCTAGCTAATGAATTTAGTAATCGACCCAATATATTGCCAAAATTTTATAACAAGGAGATGAGAGGAGAGGACCCCTATTTAGGCTGTCTTGTCTTTCTTTTGCCTGTGATATGATGGGGAATCTCAGCGTGGTCCATAAAATTGCAAATTTCATGGCGTCGCATGGCAAAACGATAGAGCAAATACGTCAGGATGTGTGGTAGCCAAATCAATAATTGGTAAATAACAAAAGACCGGCTACTTTTGTCTTTTGCTCACAATCTTTTGTTTAAGGTCTCCTAATCTAATGGACGAGTTGTATAATATTTTCATGATTATTAAAAAAATAAAAACTAAAAAACCAAGGACCACAAGACATTTTGATGGCTGCTTGTTCAACTCTTTACTCTCAACTAACAATATGTACTTGAAACATCCCTCTCGTTTAGGAGTATTCCTTCAATCTACAAACTCGATGAACCTGAACCAACCCAACCTAACATGACGCTTGAGTTGTTTTTTTGTCTAAAAAAAATTGGGTTGGATCGAGTTCAAGTTGATAACATTTTCAACCCAAATAACCCGACCAACCCATGGTATTCATAACTTAAAGATATATATGTATTTTTAATTTTTAGTTTTTTAGATTTCAGGATTAAGTTAAATTTGTTAGTTTGATTTAATTTGGAATTTTGAGATTTAATTTTGATGAAATTGGAATATGAAACCTAATTGTGTAAATTATAATAATAGTTTTAAATAGTTAAATGAAAATCTATTTTTTTAAGTAGGCCTAACAAAATTGGCCCAACTCAACGACCCAAACCATTCCAATTTGATCCCTACAGATTGGGGTTGGGGTGGGTTGGTTTAAAGTTATGATGGGTTGGGTTGTGTTGGAGATTTCTCAACCCAAAGAAACCGGATTGGAATGAAAAACTTCCCAAACTCAACCCAACTTATCTCATGCACACCGCTATTCGTTCATCCCTCCAATAACATGCAATGTAAAATTTCAACACTCTCTATATTTGTCTCTCGGGAACACTTAAGGCCCCGCCACGAGACCTCTATTGATTTTGATAAAATTTGTATGTTTTGTGGTAATGTTATGTCTGTATTGATAAATGTGTGTTTATTGTTATAAAAATAAAATATGCAAATTCTAGTAGAATTTGTGATAGTTAATTTTACTACAAACTACATACATTTAATAACACCTGACAGACATTTATCAAAATACACAACATTTTATCAGAACACACAAATATTACAAATTTTAACACCTTTGACAGAACGATCCCGCAGCGAGACGTAAGAATTTCCCGTCTCTCACACGCACATAAACACAGACACAAATGATGCATCTCAAATTTTAATCTTGTGAGATGACATAAACCTTGCTGCGTCCCCTCACTTGGCAAGAGAATGGTCCCACATAATATCAAAATATCTTTCCACTAAAACCAAAAAAGATACAAGGTTTATGTATTTCTGTAAAATCACCGTAAGACATTAGGATCCACCCAAAAAGGAAATATACCACCTGAAGGAAGCCTACAACAGATGCTCCCGGAGGAAAGTGTAAGTAAATTTTTTAACACACCTTACAACTCCTCCTACAGTAGCCAGGAAGCTCTGGAGACCCAATCATATACTCCGTGTTCTTCGTGCATTCTCCAAGGGCAGCCCATCTCTCACAGCTATCATTCAGATCAGTGCAGTTTCCAACAGCTGTCGCCAAGGTCTTGTCAAACGAGTCTACATGAATCCACTTTGTTGCTGACCATTTCTCACCTTCAATCACAGGGCAACCCGCATGGAGACTGCTTGTGTCTGGAATGGCAGTTGGGTGGAGACTGAAAAAAAGAAGGGCGTCCCCTCTTCTTGGTTTCACTAAGTATTTCCAAAGTGGGGATGGAAGACAACAGAAATCATGTCAACTTATTGAAAAGGCAACATTATGAATGCACAACAGCAATGATAATTGATCATTGGCTCACCTGCAATTCCTTTCTTTGCACACTCGGAGAGATCATCACTGGTTTCATGAGCTTTACGACGTTGAATTTTCTGTTGGCACATTGGTATACAAAAATTTAAATAACCAAAACTAGATAAAGAAAACAATCGGGTCAGCAGTAGTTCCAATGGGCTCCATAGGAGAAAAGTTCCATCCTTGCCCACCCTCCAACAACAAAAGAAAAACCTAAAAAAAGAAAAAAGAAACTCCAATCTGTCCATATTAAAGATCATAATTGAAGAGGAAGCATTGCATCATCCCCACCATACATGTTATGCCCATATATGATGCCTGTGTCCCTCACATGTACTCTTTTATCTTTAAGAGTTCAAATAATAGCTGCCTTTTTTTTTCTTTTCTTTTTTAAAGAAGTTTTGCAAAGCATCTCAAAGAAAGTTGACTGCAATTATAAATATAAAAAAGTTCCAAGGAAAATGAATACAGTGAATACTTGAACTGACCTCTGCTTCAGGGAACACTGTTTCGCCACCTTTGGTCACATCAGTAAGATACATGAGGACCGTTGCAATTCGGTGTCCACCTCGGGCTATATTAACCTTGTCAGCAAAGTAATCATAGTGTGGGTCATATTTCTGGCCATGCTCATATCTTAACACTTGTATGTCCTCCCCATTTTCTGAAATTCAAGAAACACAACTCATATCCAATGCTTGTTCCAGTATCACGACGAAGATTTCATCATTTCATTTATTACAAGATGGACAATCATAAAATGATAATACACTTTCGTACTGATACCTACACTGTACCACACATTTGAACATGAATAAATAGATGCTTTCCATTTGATTATATCATATCCTAAATTATAGACAAAAGTTTATTGACCTGTGTATATGGGGATTTCAAAAGGCCTTGACTTTAAGACCACAATTGCTGATTTGACATTATAAAAAGAGTGCGGAGCCACAAAACCTTTTGTGGCAAACGCTAAATGAAAATTTTCTCTTCTTTCCCTTTTAACTAGTAAGTTACAACACGCACCCAAAGGGTCTTGAAACCACGACCTTAGCCTCTATCCTATTCTTTGTGAAGGGATGAATTCCATTTGAGCTTTTCATTGCCACAAACCCTACCTCTAAATACCAATTAGTTCTGGATTCTAAACAGTCCTGCATCATCTGTATTTGGAAAGTTTATGCAAGCAAATCCATTTGATGCTGAAATTAGATGAGGCTATGTGACATAGGACAGATTGCTTAGATACCATACCTGATGTAAGAATTGAGCTTATAGCACTACAGATTTTGTAACTTTTTTTTTTTTTGTTGAGATAAATTTTCTACCTTCAGGTTATCATCGATGTTGAAACTTTTGTTGGTGGTCGGGGCTTAGAGAAATAGGAAATAGGGAGTAGACTAAAAGGTTTTATTGGTTCAATTCTGTTAAGAGTTCATAGATGTGTTGGCAAATTCTAGTGCCAAAACATATCAAATTTGGGATTTATCAATAAAATTGTATTAGGGTTGAGTCTGGTTAGAAGCTACTAAAGGACAACAAGGTTATAATCTACTCAAAGATGATGAATTGATGATCTTTTGCCCATATCTTTTACACCAGAACAAAGTTTTAAGTGAAACTTGTTTTATTGGAAAATAGACATCTGAGGCTTCAAAAAGAACAAAACTTTGACCCAATTTGGATTTGAAATGAGTTAGATATGGTCATTTAAAATTGTCATAATTGTGCTGTCTCTGAGAATTTGCTCAACTCTCACTAGACGCTTGCTTAACCGAAATCGTGGCAAGCAATAAACCGACTTTAAAGGCTTGACAGCTTAACCTAATGATTCCTACATAAAACCAATCTTTTTTGCACAAATTGAGAGGAGAGATGTTGTCATACTACTATCCTTGTAAGAGCAAACCTTCTTGAGCCTAAACAATAAAAAAAAAAAAAAAAAAAAACCCCACTGTTGAGTGTTCTCCTAGTGAGTTCCTTCTAGGGTTTCTCTTAAGAGTTTCTCATTCAAAACACAAAGTTGTTACCTTTACCAGTGAGTTCACTGATGTATCCTTCCAAATACTTCTTTGGAATACTGCAGTTCTGGTGGTTGCAAACGAGTTCGTTTGTGGGGGAAATTCTGTAAAAGGATTCAAGAGTTCTGTGGCCACTGCAGTAGAAGGTGAACAGGTCATGTGCTGAGGTTGCATAGAGAGTCTAGGCAACAAAGGTTTTGTACGTTCTGATTATTGTATCCATTTCTTCTATAGTGAATTTCCTACAGGGTTGGGTACCCTGGGTTAGTTTTTCCCTTTGAGGAGTTCTTCAAAGGATTTCTACTTCGTCACCAAATCCTTGTATGATTCTACTACTTTTATTTTCTTTAACTTTTGGATTGTGGTGATATACTATGGTTGTGGGATCTATCTTATTGTTAACTCTGGACTGAATCAACAAATTCATTATTCCCCTGCTTTGGTTTTTGGGATTTAAATCAGATTTTTTAAAATCAATGGTTTCGTATGGTTTATTGCAGGCAGTTGCACCTAAGGTTTCCAAAGCAATCACAACAAGGAAAGAAGGTTTCACACACTTGGGAGCAGCATAGGAGCTGCTTGAAAATTCTCTCTATTGATGTCTGAAAATTCTATAATTACAATGTTCTTTTTATGGGCTTCTAAGACATCCTTTTAAGAATTGGAATTTAGGAAGTTTGACCAGTAAACCAAGATGGAAGCTACTAAAAAGTGTAACCACACATAAAAAGCCAGGAAATCATCCTACTGAGAATCAAACCCATTGGCCAAATTTAAATACCTGCTAGAAAATATGGAAATTGCCTAATTATGATTGACTCAATAATACATAAGAAGACAGGAATTAAAAATTAAAAAACAGAATCAACAGTATAAAATTTTGGTAAAAACATAAAGTAAAACTGGGATCAACCAACTATTGATAATGATCACACAAGGTCCCAAGTGGATTCCAATTTAAACTGTATTTTAAGCTTCCTTGTGTGAAGTTGTTTCTCTTTAGGCTTCGTGAGATCAGTGATCTGCTTCATTGTATCCATTAATACATAAACATGATAAGAATTTTGGAGCTAAACTCTCAAATTTACTTACAGACCCTCTCTCCTTGTGACACACTTATGTTATTTTAAGGGTACACAAAAGCATATATCCTATCAGGAAATCAACTGATTTCTTTCCTTAATAGAATCACAATTATCTACCATTCCACCAACAAGTGTGAAATGATTATTCAGACATATCTAGATCTTCTAAATTATAGCATTAATGGCAACAAGTTAACACATGGATCCAGGGCTGCAACTAATGGGATCAATTGTATTAATTCAACTTGCAATTTCAAAAAGATATACCGATTAATATCCCCCACCATAAAAGAAGAAAGAGTGCTCTATGAAAAATGGCATACCTTTTGGAAGAAATGTCCACGTAGATATCTTGTCCTCTATACCGTCAACAATAGGATCCTAAAAAAGAAGGAAAAGAGTGAGAAAGTTCTACGTACTATAGACAGCAAAATATCAGGTAATTGAAATGGAAAAGTAAGCAATCATGTATAAGTATTAAAAACAAGAAAAAAGAGCTAAAGAAAGCATAATCAAATAGACCCACAACCAAAAACTAAATTAATAGCATGGTATAAGACTGCATTCACCCTAAATGAGATCTTTAAGTTCTTAAGCGTAAAAGATCTCACTACACTCATGCGTACTATACGCTACAAAAATGCTGCTTAAAAAAGCGAGCACCCACATTTCCACATGCACCCAAACACTAGGCTGCTATTAGAGCACTTAATTTTGTGTTTTGACTTTTGACCATTATCAAGTAAAGCAAAATTATTAAAGTTCTCTCATAGTTATGACTTATGAGTTCCCATTTTAAACCCGTCGAAATAAAATGTTAGCAAAAGCTTAAAATGCCAACAATTATAATCCAATAATAAATCCTTTCAAACGAATAGAATTAACAAAGAAACCCATAACATGACTAAACTTTCCAAACAAGGAAAATAGCATATATGGTATTTATATAGAAAGTATTTAAAGAGAAGGACTTGGATTTCCATTTTCAGTTTGAACTTTAAAATGACAAAACTTTACTATTAATGAAATCAACAGATAGATTTACACTTCATTAATACGTGGATTTAAAAATGATTAGGTATAAAATATTATCTTAAATCCATAACATAACATCCCAATGTTTTTATTGAAACAAAATCCTTGTGCTATCTAAATTCATATTCAAGCAATTCATAAATAGCAATTATAAGTAGAAAGACGAAGGGATTGACAAAATTCACAAAAGAACCAAAACCTTTGCCTTATGGATAAACATTCCGGAGCTGGTGCGAACTTCGCTGAGCTTGCTTTGTCCGGATAAGTTATCGGCCACCGCAGATCTCTTTAGCTCCGATTTCGCCTATATCAAAATGTAAGCAACAAATTCTAAGTACTAAACTATTAATCCAATAAAATTCGTGTTCAAAGAAATGAAAATTGATAAAATTTCAAATGATAACTTACAAGAGAGATCAAATGGTCGCATTCTAATTCTGTAAGGAAACCTTCGTAGACAAACGCTCTGCAAAGAAGAAGAAAAAATCATCGAATTCATATATTTTGACTTAGTTGATTTCAGCTTATTAAGACAATTAGAGAATGATCAGTGAGAGAGAGAGAGAGAGAGACCTTGGCTTCCATGAAACTTGTTTAGCTTTAGCGGGATTTATGATGGAGCTAGCTGAAGCAGCATAGGAGCAGGAAGATTGACGGAGGAGGGAAGAGATCGAGACGAAAAAGAAGAATAGATGAGGCCAGAACGTCGGCATGATTTGTGTTTGGTCGTTGGGGAGAGAGAGAGAGAGAGATTTCCGGGAAAATGTAAATTTTCTGGGAAAAAGAAAAAAGAAAAGGTTGTTACTTGTTTAACTCTGTTGCATTGTATGTATCTGAAATTGGAGAAATTGTGTCCGTATGACTCGTCTAACTGTCACTGCCACCATGACTTTGTTCACTGTTCACGCTCATATACGCGCGTCGTTTAAAAGCAACGTTGTCGTTTTGGTTTCCCACGGTTTCTAGGCGGCTAATATTGATGTGGGTTCGGCTCCCCTCCCATTCCATTTCCTCCCGTTCTCTCCCATTTTGAGTGGATGGAGGACACGTGGCTAATTAGAAATCCAAAGGTTCCCAAAAAGCCACGTCTTTATCTCTCTCAAGTCCCACCTCTCTCATTTTCAGAACCTCTTCTTTGGCCTCTCTCTCTCTCTCATTAAGAAAACCACCGTCCAAATTCCAAACACCAACGCCAATGTCATATGTCACC
Source organism: Fagus sylvatica (assembly GCA_907173295.1). NCBI lineage: Eukaryota > Viridiplantae > Streptophyta > Magnoliopsida > Fagales > Fagaceae > Fagus > Fagus sylvatica. Next base: position 4,701,297 of record OU015772.1, read on the forward strand.
AAGACCGCAACATTTTCTCCAGCAATCTAAAGTTGGAATAAGAGCTCATCGCTGATCTGTTCGTGGATGTGAACTTCGTTGGAGTCGTGGGTGTTGGGGTTGATGATAAAACCCAATTCTAGAAGTTTCTCACTTTCTCTTGTTTGAGCTATGAAAGAAGTATCCATGGAAGCTTTGAAAGCTTCCTTGTTCCTTCACTTCAAATTTGAACCACACTTAATGAAACCCAATTTAGAAAGCCCATGTTCTTGAATTTTAATCCAATACCCAAATCATCTTTCTCATTAGTCTACAAAAACAATCAAAATTAAAAGGTTTTTACCACCATATACCGATATACGAAACCCACAAACCCACCTGAGCCAACACAAGAAACTCACAATTAAGGTGAGAAATAGATAGCCATGGGGTTTTGATTTTTTGTTTGTTTGAAGAATGGGTTTGCAAAGACTTCTTCTTGGACTCTTATAACTTAGCTTTTGTTTTTGTTGAGATTTTCTAAGTAGTTTCTGGTATTTTGATGAAGATTTTTCAATAAAGGGTTGGTGTTAATGGAGTTTACAGGTTTGCTCAAGAAGAAGGATGGTGATGAGAGAGAGTAGAGGTTGCCGAAAGGTGGGTGTTGAGGGAGATAAAGTGTGGGTTTTTCTGGACCTTTGGATTTTTAATTAGCCACGTGTCTTTCATCCACTTAAAAATGGGAGAGAATGGGAGGAATTGTAATAGGAGGGGAGCCAGACCCGATTGATGTAATAACGCTTATCTTTTGGTAACGAAAATATCCAGTTTGGAAGAATCCCTTCAACCGATCGTTTACTCCTAACCCGATTTGGAAGAATCTTCCTCTAATTCACTGCGTGATAAATAAATAGATAATCCATATATATTTTTAGTTACGAACATAGTTTTCCTACTTTTAGTTACAGATATAGTTTTCCTCCAACCTGGTTTGAAGGAATCCTCTTTCAACCCATTACGTGGCAAACAAATAGATCATCCACATGTGTATTTTAAAAAGTCATATGACTCATTAAAAATGTCATGTGACTAAAAATACATGTGGATGGTCTATTTATTTGTCACGTAGTGGGTTGAAAAATGATTCCTCTAAACCGGGTTGGAGGTAAATTATTTCCTTTAGTCACATGACATTTTTAAGGACATAGTTTTCCTCCAACCCAGTTTGGAGGAATCCTTCTCCAATCCACTATGTGGCAAGCAAATAGACCATCCACGTTTCCTCCAAACCGGGTTGGAGGTAAACTATTTCCTTTAATCACATGACATTTTTAAGGATATAGTTTTCCTTCAACTCGGTTTGGAGGAATCCTTCTCTAACCCACTACGTGGCAAGCAAATAGACCATCCACTGAGAAATAGTTTACCATCCACGAAATGGATGGTCTATTTGCTTGCCACGTAGTGGGTTAGAGGAGGATTCCTCCAAACCAGGTTGGAGGTAAACTATTTCCTTTAATCACATGACATTTTTAAGGATATAGTTTTCCTTCAACTCGGTTTGGAGGAATCCTCCTCTAACCCATTACGTGGCAAGCAAATAGACCATCCATTTCGTGGATGGTAAACTATTTCTCATTTTTAATGAGTCATTTAACTTTTTCAAATAATACATGTGGATACGTAGATGGTCTATTTACTTGCCATGTAGTGGATTGAAGGAGGATTCCTCCAAACCGGGTTGGAGGTAAACACTGTCCTTTTTTTAAATAATATATGTGAATAGTTTATTTAATTAACACGTAGTGGGTTGAAAAAAAAAAAATCTCTAAAGTGGGTTGGAGCAGTTTAGTAATGCCTACTTGATGTTACCAAAAAGTATTATTAAGGCGTGGTGTTGACATGTGAAAATGACAATTCATAATAAAGTCTCCCATGAATCAAGGGCTTTAAAAGGATTTTTTTTTTAATTTAAAAAAGTAAGTGGATATATGAAAACATTTGAAGGTCATAATGTAAGAGTTATCACCGACTCTAGCTATAGTTCGGTGATTTGTTTTATGTGTGCTATTAAATTTTGTGTATTTGTATGTTTTTAGGATGGCTACCAAAAAGATACGAATAATATCTCACTTTAGTAAGTGAGTTATAATTGTCTTTTGTCATTTCTTTTTTGCTAAACTTGTCTGTGTGAGGAAGAGTTACTTTTATTGACTTTGTATCTTTGTCCTTAAAATAATGTGTTCCACCTTTTACAAGGTGAATAATTATAGGAACCTTGTGGCTCTTTTATTTTATATAAAGCTACCCTCTCATGACAAAAATGAGTAAGTGAAATTGAAAGCAGACTAGCAGAGGAAAATGATCAGATAATCCACAACAAGGATAGTGGTCAATTAAGAAACTCAAGTGCTTGATCAAGAACCCCAATTTGAATCCAACTCCAAAGATCATGCATATGTATAAGCCCCACCCGTTGTGTTTTTAGATTATCAGGGCATTACGAAACTTCAATCATTGAAAGAAGAAAATGGTTTCTAAAACCGGAGGTGCTGCTGCTGACCACATTTAAAAGCTTGGCAAAGTTGCAATGTATATGGCCACCTTTTAAAGGTAGGATTTGGGTTGTGTCCAGTACTTCAGTACATTGGATGTGACATAAACATGAATCATGAGACATGTTCAAAAATGACCACATCTATGCCTCGTCCAATACACTGGAGTACTCAATAGAAGTTTTGCCCTTAAAATTAATCAAGAGACATAATGTTCATTATTATGGGGTTATCTCTATTGAGGAGGCTTGGGCAGTTGGTGGCAAAGGCATCCTAGTTATGATAAATGAACCTACTGCACTACAATTTTTCCTCTAGAAAATTTCACAGGGAAACAAGCTGGCCTAAATATTGGGACTATATTTCTCTATCTTTTAGTAAGGTGCAGTTAAATTGGTCTCAGCTGTGCAAGGCTAAATCCAAAAGTTGGTGGCTCGAGTTTATGTGGAAGCTCAAGCTTTATGAACACCATTGAAAATTCCCAAGTTGGTAACACGAGAATAAAATAACATCATTGTCTCAGTTTTTAAAAGGAGTTTAAACAACTTTGGAGAAAAGGATATGACACCCCCATCCACATTTCAATCATACTCATGATACATCATTATACATGCAAGTCATAAAAACAACACACTTAGATGAGGTTCTGCACTGTTCTCTCCTTTCTGTTGATGTTCCTTTCTTTCTTCCAAACCATTGTCGTAGAGAAAAATCTGAAACCCCAATATTTTAAGGTTCATGGAAGAACCAAGTCCCGAAAACTCCCTCAAAATCATAGTTATTGTCCACATGCAAATATTTTAAGCATCATTACAGTTGCCCAAAACAATCTCCATATGTCGATCCAGATCATTTAAATACTTAGTTGAGTTATACTCTTCTGCATCAAACAGCTCCTCAGAGTATGTCCTTTGAATTTTAGATTGTTGGCATTGTTTTACGAAATCTAAAGTGCGGACATCACCTTTCAGAATCTTTTCAACCTGCATCAAAGCAGTTTAAACCAATAAAAATAGTGTTTGCTTCTGACAAATCAGTACCAAAATCACCATTCTTCGCTTGTTATGCATTAACTAATTCAGATTTACTGTAGGGTCAAGAGCCTTGTCAAGCACTTTGCAGCTACCTATGAGTTCATGTACATTGGGGTAAGCCACCTATGTATATAAAGAAAGAAATAGCAGGCTATGTGTTTTTTGCTTCTGGTGGTGCCATAAAGTAGGGCCAATGCTTTGTGGATCCACTCCTATAACCTTTCCCCAATGCTAATGCTTGGAAAGATTAATATGATGGTCTAGCTCAACATATAGTAGCTTATTATTTTTTTTAATCATTTTTAGATAAAAGACATGCCTGGCTCATTTGAGGCCGAAGGATTGAAGACTGATGTATGCACAAAGAAGCAGTCAAGGCCAAACAATTCATCTGTTCTGAGTCATAGGCATCAGCAAGAAATGGATCAACAAGCTCCTCAATACAATTCTTAGAGAGAATAGGTTTGGCCTGCAACAATTTGTCCAAAAAAAACTTGAATTGTCAACAGTATTCCACAATACAGTCTCAATAGTACATGGAATTGGAGCAGAAAGAATCAGACATACCCACATCACAACGCTTTGCTGTGAGCTATCCAGAGCTTTCCGTCCGGTGATGAGCTCTAACAGTAGTACTCCATAAGCATAGACATCAGTTTTCTCATCTACAATGCCATGCATGAAGTACTCAGGAGGAAGGTAGCTGTCATGATTTTTGAGGGAGAAAGGATGTTAAATTGTTGGAAAGGAAGTTCTTTTAAAGAATGAGAAACAATGTTGTGTTTTGGTATTTACAAACCCAAATGTGCCTTCAAAGTTTGATACAATATGGTGAGTCCATTGATCGGGTAGCCACTTTGCAAGCCCAAAATCAGAAATCTGGATCAAGTTTGAAGTCACACATCAAACTATGAAGACTCAAACTAGCAGTATTTCTTTAATTGTGTTTTATAGCAGTCACTTATCATATGGGGTACAGGATAACTCAAAATCTATACACCTAATTAAAAACTACAAAAGTTTTTATTTAACTGAATAATTCAAACACCATCAATATAGCCTTGTTTGCCAAAGCTGATGTATTCATCAAAAAAGCATAGAAACCGATTTTCTGTCAGTAAAATGCATTAATATAATTTTCTATCGGATACATGTTCAAGAAGATCATGAAAGAAAACCAAAAATAGCTGCAAAATGTGATGTTATCAATTGAATTACATTCAAGTTTTAAAGTTACCTGAGGGTCAAAATCTTCTGTAAGCAATATATTAGAAGCCTTGATGTCTTTGTGGATAATTCTCCTGTGACATCCCTCATGAAGATAAACAAGGCCCTCAGCAGTCCCTAAAGCAATCTTATGTCTGGTTCCCCAATCCAATTTCTCCCTCGGGCCTGACAAAATGTAATAAAGGAATGAACTTACAAATTTTATTGTCTGGGAACTTAAGAGGATTTGAAATTCATAGCTTCATGATTATTAACAAACCATAAAGGATAGATGCTAGACTTCCTTGGGGAGACAGTTCAAGAACAAGGTGCATCCCCCCATCAACCCCATATCCAATCAATTTAGCGATATTCGGGTGATCAACATGGACTATAATCCCAAGCTCAGATAAGAAGTCAGCAGTCATTTCTTCTTGTGTTCCTCTGGTTAGCCGTTTGATAGCAACAAGCTGCCCGTCTTCCAATGCTCCCCTGTAAACTTCAGCATAGCCTCCCTCACCAATTAAATTATCTTCATAAAAGTACAGAAACAGAACATGTTTATCAGCCTAGAAATACGAAATGACATAAAAAAGAATTCTTCTTTTTAACTACCATCAATTCAAGGAACTACTGACCATGGCTGAAGTTGTCGGTTGCAGCTAGGAGCTCTGAGAGTGTGAAGTTCTTCCAGGAAGATTTGAAGTAGCAAAACTCACTATCTATAGAAGAATTCAGAGCTGGAGAACTCAGTGGTGGAACCGTTTCATCTCTAATTCTTTTGGTTTTCCTCCTGGTGAGTTTTGGGACACTTTTCAGTGGAGGGAATGTCTGGAAGCGCACATGGGGTCCTCTCTTCAACATACGGAAGAAGCCATGCCAGCGTGTACCGGTTCTTGAATCCTGGCGAACTTCTGAGTCTGAAGTACTGGTTCTGGAAGAAGCTGTTTCGGATTCTAAGCTTCTTGAGCAGTCCTCAAGAACACCTCTTGGAGAGGACTCATACATGCCCTCTTCCATATCTAATGAACTCAATAAAAATTTAATACTAGCTTTAGTACCATTATAGATGATCCTGAATTCAAATACTCATGATGTCTAAATGACAAACAAAAAAGGGTAATTTACCATGACTTGAAAAAGAATCAGAGAACACAGGTCTTGGCCTTCTGCCTCCAAGAGAATTAGTTTCCCCTTCTTGATTTTCTCTGTCAATGTCGCTGGAACCATTGCTGCCCATATAGTTCACAATGTGTTAAAAACCAACAAAGATTATGACAAAATTCAAAAGAGCTAATTAAGTGCAAATTGAGGCAACCCACAATAGCAGGTCCCAACTAACCAAAGTGGACAAAAGATTTGAATAAATATCCCAAGAAAAAATCAACATGTGATTGATTAGCATAAAAGAATAAATCATTAAACATCATATGTCACAAAAGAGGAAGAAATAGGAAACCAATGGACACTAGACACCCGCAACAATATAAAAGTAATCAAACAGAATCATTTTGTTCCTAAGCTATGACATATATGACAAAAGAAACTAACTTTCTGTAAAACCCTGTACATAGACAACAATTAATCATGATGGGTCGAAATCAAACAGTAGTCATTCCAATCCCCAACCTTTCATACAATTCCAAGTTCCCATTTTCTTTTTCCGGTGTTTTCACAAACAGATTAAGCATTATGATAAACAAAACCTTATGCAAGTAAATTTGCCATTTTTCCCTCTCGTACTTTAGTTTATAACATAAATGTAACCGTCCATATATTATATATACAATTAATAAGTACAGAAACTCATGAATGCACCACAAAAGTAGAGGTTAGAAATAAAGGCATGCATCAATATTATCTCAACTGTTACTGCATTAATACACAAAAACAACCAAACCCGGAAGCTTAAAAGCTCAAAAATTAAAGAGAGCTCAGCAACTACCATGAAGAAGCTGAAGGTTCACCTACATTCTCCATGAATTCCCAGAGGTGGCCAAGCCAGCGAGAGGGGCTCAGAACTCAAAACTCAAAACCCAAAAGAGAAGCTAAGGAAATGAGAGGTACAAAAAAGCAAGAGAATGAAAGTAGCGGTTGGTATGAAAATAAAATTTCTGTGGCATTCATATAATACCCATTTCTTTTTTTTTACATTTCACCGAATATTCATGCTGGAATATCGGCTTTGTTTGTCATTGTTCCTTGTTAGTTAATTAAACCTCCATTACTCTTTTTAGTTTAGAATTAAGAAAAAAAAGATAAACTTTAATTGGAACTTGAACATCGAATAAATAAAGCATATTTTTGTGGGATCAGGAAAGCTTGTATAAGCATGCACGTAGAGACTCTTCATTTCTCGCCGTACATGCACAACAGCCCGCTCGGACAGCTTGCCTCTAACACGTGGACTGAGTCTGTCTCTCTCTCTTTCTATAACAGTTTCATAACAAGGCGTTATATAGTTGATGAAATTGACGTTGCCACTGCCAGATTTACTGGGTCCAAGGTGATGAAAAAGGTTAGGAATACCAAAATCCAAAATCCATGATTCAGTCAAGATCGTTTTTTTTTCTTGTGTCATTTTGGTCAGCAACAACAAGGCTGTTGATTGTGTGGGGCATTGCTACAAAGACAATAAGTTTCACAACAATGTCAAGACACAATTTCTTACAACTAGTTAGATGACAAATTTATGATTAGTGTAATGTCACTTTTATTGGAACCACCAATATTGACATTAATTTGATAGTATGCTAATCACAATCTACCACTTTAGAAAATGATGACTTCTCATAATAAAATGCTAATGCTACGTTAAGGACATAATATTTTTCAAAAATGCTGATATGGCTTGTTGCGCAAAATCACTCTCAACTATCAAGGCCGACTCAATACAATATAAGAGCTAAGGCGATAACTTAGTGTTTAACCTTGTATTTAATGTACTCCAATATCCTAAATTATTAGATTATGAATATATAAGAATTAGATTTTATATGGATCATGAATTAATTGATTAAAAATTATTCATTATTTGTATATAAACGTTAAAAGTTTTCTTACAAACTACAAATAAAGTATAACATAAATGCACCATATTTTATAATTGAATAGCATGCGGTTTGTGTTTTTTCAAGCACGAATTTTGGGTTTAAAGTAGTAAAGAAGTAACCTTTTTCAAAATTAGTAACACGATCATGATGTCATGTACAATTCGAAGTACATTTTAAAATATTTTGTAAGTAATTATCTTATAAGACATTTATATTACTTATGAAAATAGTTTTCCTCCAACCCGGTTTGGAGGAATCCTCCTCCAACCCACAACATGACAAATAAATAGACCATCCACATGTATTTTGAATCATGTGACCTTTTTAATGAGTCATGTGACTTTTTCAAATAATACCCGTGGATAATTTATTTAATTAACACATAATGGGTTGAAAGAAAATTCCTTCAAACCGGGTTGGAGGAAAACTATGTCCATTACTTATTATGTGTTATACTATTTAGGGAATCAATTTCAATCATATAACATGTCATTAGAAAGAGGGTTGATGACAGATGGTAATTAAGGTTGTAATTAAGAGGTAATAAAATAAAGAGGTTGTAATTAAGAGGTAATGACAATTAATTTTTTGAAAGAAAGGAAAAATAAAATAAAATAAAAATTATAATGACTTAATGAAAAGATGATGAATCTAATAAAGTAATTGGAATAAATTTCTATTAACTCACAATTTTAAGGGATTTTTTTTAGAATAAGAAAGAAAATATACAACACATTTTCTTTTTCTACAAAATTAATTATTCATTCATATTTTTATTAGGAGTTTTTTTTTTTTTTTTTTTTGGGGGGGGGCCTCTTAGGCTAAGGCCTAAGTTGCGTAGGTCTTGAGCCACCCCTATCAATTACATCCACTGGTAAGTTGCGTAGGTCTTGAGCCACCCCTATCAATTATATCCACTGGTAACATAACTTTTATTATTCATCAATCATCATAGGTCATATCAATTGTGATAAAAAATGTTAGTGTCTTTGGAATCAAACCAGAGAAGTTAATAATCGTTTCCAATTTAGCCTAGCTGGATTATATATGCACACACTGACCCATCTCACACAAGGAGTGCATTGCCTAAAAGCCTTCCTTGAAGATGGGAAAAAGCCTACCTTGAAGGTTAGATTTCACTATTTTTAAACTGCTAGAGCTAGGATTAGGAATCATTTGAGTCTGCGCTAATATAGCATAAGGAAAATATATTGCCTTCTTAGAATTGCTATCCAATTTTACTAATTGATGACTTGAAGAAATGGTCATCCAATAATGTAAGCAAGTCAAAGTTCATCAAATGTTGAAGGATAGCCTTGTGTGGGACTTTGGTTATCACGGAATAAAATGTTACAACAATAGCTGAAGTCAGACGTTAGATTTCTGAGTTCACCTATTGTTGTACTAGTAGCTACATGTATTGGAACTCTGGAAGAGGCATGACCGAGTTTGAAGATACTCCAAAATAGGAAGAAACTTTTATCACACACACACAAATCCTGAATCAAGATGTTAAACATCTATAGCCATCCTTTTCTATGAACATGCATGTAGCTTGAAAAATAGGATGGGATCCAGATTAGATCCTAGAAAAATCCCCATCAAAGCTGTCTTAAATGATATCTACTCTTCTAAGATGATGTTAGGCCACCTGAACTTTATCCAGCTCTTCACATTTTTTTTTTTTTTTTGATAAACTTGCTCATAACATATATATTACTTTAGTTTACTTGATGTGTGCTCTTCTTAGTATTATGAGTTTATGACACAAAGGACTATATCTTAGCCTACTCAAGTTACAGAACTAGTCATTTATCAAATTTAACATGTAAATTCACAACTTGATACGCAATTGAACAGGAGTTCAAAGAATAGTTTTATTACACTTTGAATTAATGTCTAATATAGAGTGGAAATTTGCTAAAGCAACTCTATAGTAATAAACAACAATGCTTACAAACTGCAATTACAATCCCAACGTTATGCCATTTCAGTGGACATTGCGAGTAATCAATCCCTCAAATATAGCATAAAGGTCCTTGTTCTCTGCGCCAAAGATCTCATCAGCCTTCTGCAGAGTCTCCTGTAATATTCCAGATAAATAAATAGATGTCAGACACTACATAAAGTGCTAACAATAAGAAAATGGAGAGTGAGATTATATACCTCTTTGGTTTGCTTGTGGGAATTCAATTCCTTAACATTTGCTAGAAAGGCACCAAACTGTTCATAAGACAAACGGCTCCTGATGGAAGAAGAGAAGGGATCAGATGAACGGCTGCTTTATTTGAGAAGTCAAGAACCCTTTTCTTTTATTGGTAACTAACACACACCCAGTGGGTTTTGAACTCACTTCACCCTTAACAGTACTCTTTTAAGGGGAGAAGGTACCATTTGAACTAGAGCTCAATGGCAATAAGCCAAGAACCAGATCATAAGCAAAAATTCAATGGGTTCTAGGACTGCTATTGCTTGGTGTTCAAGATTACTTAAATTAAAAAGAGAAATCTACTTGAGTTGAGAATTGGAAAAGGTATGCATGATAGGGAAGGAGGCACAATTATTTCCCAAGGCTCATGAGTCATGATTTGTCATGCCACATTTATTTGAATTAAAACTTGGAAATGGTATGAATAATTGCTATCCCCTATATCCAGATCTTTTGTTTGAATAAAACCTTCAGGTTAGAAAAGGACTTAAAAGTTTGGTCCACCTCAGGATTCTGAGTAAGCTGCAAAATGTTGCATTTATGGAATTACATTGACAAAAGAAGCACCATTTTAGCCATACTGGAAATGTGTACCTTTATATGAATTCCTGATTTTTGCATAATTTAGACAGATGATTTTTCAGAAGTTATTTCCACCATTCTGGATCTAAAAGCTGTGTCTTTACCTTACTTGGCGGAAGAACTCTTTCCCATCAACCCGCGTTCGTCCTAAAACAGAATAAAACAAGGAATAATGAAATAAGTTAAATACCAATAAATAGTAATTTTCTATACGCAATCTTCTTATACAGATGCATGGATATGAAAGAGCTAACCAGCATGTGATCCTGTGTCAGGGCTTGATACTGAACTGTGATGGCTTGAGTGCATAGAAGAAAACATTGAAGACCGATCATCAAACAGGCCTCTCGATGATGAAAATGACATTGAATGTCGCCTTGGGGACACAGGTTTAGATGTTCTTGTTGGGGACACCGAAGCAGATAAGCTAGGAGGAGAACCTGGAGGACTAAGCCGAGGTGTGCTGGTTTGGGATGCAAACAAGAGGCCATGTGATATACGAGGTCTTAAGGCTGCAAAGGTTAGCAAGCAACAGAATTAAGGTTGGAACTGACATGCTCAGTTGCAGGGTTTTGAATTCATAAGCAATAGAACATACAGCCTGCATACAATGCATTAATTCGTGCAAGACACTTCTTCCAATTGCCTAAGGGAGGAAACTCTTATATTAAAATATATCCTTAATTTCATAACATGCACATACCATCAGTCTCACGATCTTCTGCAAATGAATTTCCTACTTCAGACATCTCACTATGGACTGAAGAGAATCTAGAAGGTATATATGTGGCATCATCTTCTGAAACAAAATAGACAACCTCTTTCAAATTAATGGTTGCACTAGTGTGGATAGAATTATATACCAAAATTTGAACCAAACACTTCACTTTAGAATGTTCAGCAAGTCATTGCATAACATTAGAATGAAAATATTGGTGTAAGTTTCATAAGCAAGCATTTTCACCCAACAAAAAAATGCAGTATGTTTCGGAGCACATTCAAATGTTAAACAGGCAAATTTACTAACTAACTTATCTATACTAACTTCCAATTTGTTTCAGTCCTATGAGATATGGAGAAATTTCAAAAAGGAATCCAAGAAACCTATGGCTTTGGATAAGTTAATAATTCTTTTTCGTTTTCATTTAGATCAAATGGCAATAATATGTGCAGCTTGCCCTCCCTCACCCCCAAAATCTCCTCCTTCACAGGTTGATTAGACCTCACCCTTTTGAAAAAAGGGCTCTTACCACTTAGCCATAAAGGCCAGGAGTGAGCTAATATATTCAATATCGACCCCAAAAGATTCCTCTGCAGGAATTAAGATCCATTACTCATCAAGTTTCATTTCCATGTGCACATTTACCCACTTTTGGGACATTTATCAATATGATATGCAAATAGATCACCTAGAATCCACGAGTTATATAATACAAGAATACCAAGAAAGAATACAAGTAATATAGAGGACCTCCAATCTGCGATGCGGATGATAAACTTGAATGGCTTTGTACATTAGCATCAACCTCTGGAGCTCCTGCCTGTGGGCAATACCAGATTTAGTAGTGACACAACACAAGCCAGAATATACTAACACATTCAGCTAGTTTTCATGAAATTGCTACTTTAAACTAGACAAAAACTTGGGAATGCTGAGAGAAGATTACTCACGGAATTTTCATCATCCTCTTGAAGTGATTTCATGAGTGTCTTCCTAAAGACCTCCAACTGCACACACATTCAAAACAATAAGACCCCATTCTACTCTCCTTCAATTATATATAGTCTATATTGGAGGAATCTTCTCCAATCCATTACAAGAAGATTAGATGATCATCCATGTGTATTTTAGTCCAGCCCCTAATTAAATTCAACCATGTGACATTAGAAATTGTAACCATACACAAGGAAGTGTGCATGGGCCAATAAGTCAATAAGCCAAATTGTTATGCATCATTGGTCAATAAGTCACATGGTTGAATTTAATTGGGAAATCAAAATTTTGACTTTTAAGCTAATCATGTGACTAAACGTGCACGTAGATGATCGTTCCGATTATTGCCTCGGATGCACGAGTACTTCATTTTAGCCCACGTACCCGTACCCGATACATACCTGACACGCTTAGTTTACCTTAATTTTAGATATGTTTTCAAGCTATTTATTGTTGTTACTTAATTTTAAAACCTTAAATAAACATAATTTATGTTCAAAATTATTCAAAATATACTTAAAAAATATTAATTAATTAATGAACTACCGTATCCCTAAGTATCGCACCATAAGTTTTTTAAGAAATGTTGTATTCCCGTACCCGTACCCGTATTGTATCCAATACCGTACCCGTACCCATATCCATGCAACCTAGATTATTGCATAACAAGGTTATTTCCACCACATTTTCTCTTCAATTAAACAAAATTGAGCATTCAATTAAACAATTTAAGGGATTTAATAATGATTAAAAAAAAAAAGAAAAAAAAAAAAAACAATAATTTTACAAATGCCCCAAAAAACAATAATCAGTGAAAGGTAGTACCTTGGAGACATCTCGGTTAAGCTTCTTCACAGTGTTTGAGAGCAAAGCGTTCTCTTTTAGCAAGCTCTCCTACAAATGCCCCCAAAAAAATTAATAAATAAATAAAAGGAACCGGATTGGTGAAATTGGACCGGGTCGGACCTTTTCCTGGTCGGCGCGGGCGAGTTTATCAGCGACTTCGGAGAGGGAAGCGTCGAGCGACTCCACCTGGGCTTGAAGACCGGCGATGAGCTCATCCTTGTCGGTGAGTTTCGCGCGGAGAGAAGATGACTCTGACTCGAGGGCGGAGACACGTGTCGAGAGAGCAATGGATGTGATTTTGCGGGCCACATCGAGCTGTTCGAAAGGATCGGACGGTAGGATTTCCAAGACCTCCTCGGGAAGATCAAAGTTGGAGCCACTCGATTCCTTCGCTAGCATTTCCCCTTTTCTTTTCTTTTTTTGTGTGTGTGTTTTAATTATTTAATTTTATAATTTTGGACCGACTATAATAATAGTAATACTAGTATATATTATTATTTGGGAGAATATGTGGTTTTCAGGCTTTGGAGGAAGGTTTGTGATTTGTGAATGGATAGAAGATATGGGCATAAGAGACAAAAAGCACTAGTGGCTTCCTATCACTAACACAATGCGGCTTTGTCGCTTACCTTTGGTTAACTTCTACCTCTAACTATTCGGTCATGCAATTGGATATTTGTATATAAAATTATATATTTTAGTATTACACTTCTATTGTGATTGTGGTTATATATAATAATATATATTTTACTTTTTAAAAAAAATTATGAAGTGTCAAGATTTTAATGGAGAGAGTTTAAATATAAAATAGAATTTAAATTCAATTAAAAATATATAATAAAATAATGATGTGTAAAATTAAGACACAATAAAATTAACAAAAAAATCAAAATAGTAATCACAAATTTCATTGTTTGGATAAAATGATGGAATTGTAAATTTTTTTTTTTTTTTTTTTTTTAGAAACAATTCACATTTATTTAATAACATGTCTAAATCTTATTTTATTTCTTTTTTATAATTTGGTTTGATTGTTTCTAAAAAAAATCTCATATCATGAGTTTATCATAGTTTCATTAATATCCATTAGGATTATATAACGTGGGTCAAGGCCGACCTCGAGGTTTGGGTTGCCCAAACCCGTCACAATTTTAATTATCCACTTATTATTAAATATTAAAAAACATCATAAAAGTCCCAAAAAAATTTGTATGCAAAATAAATGTTACATTATGTTTTTAGCTTGAATTACATTGAAAAAAACAATTAAAACAAAATGTAATCTCGACTATAATAATTATATGTCTAATACTTTTTTAACTAAAAAATTCCTTAGTGTTAATAAAAAAAAAAAATCACGGTCTTATAAAGCACAACAAAATTAATACTAATAATAAATTAAAAGTCATAAAAAAATCATTAGATAAAAACGGTAACACGTTATACAGCAACACAAAACAATAGCTTGACCCCACAAACTTGTCCCTACAAAGAAAAACATATGGCTAGTGATCACATACACGCGCAAATAAAATTTTCAAACAAATTAATAAATTACACAGTGGAGACCGACGTTATTCACACGAATACTGAAACATATCACATATGCCTCACATATATCTTATTAAATGCATAACACTCCCATAAAAAAAAAAAAAAAATGTATACTAATAAAGTTTTTTATATGTAGACTAATATATATATATTATATTTATTTTCCTTTTATGTATAGTTGTATAATAATAATAATATATATTTTTTTAATGTCTACCCTTTTTTTTTTCTTCACTTATTGCCCCCATGGGGGGGTTGCCCTAGCCCTTGGGCTTGTGGGGCTTACCCCATTTTCCAAGAAAGCATCCGTATATAATGTGGCAATTATGGCCTTAATTACTTTTCTTCTTAGCATCGAAAGAGAGAGAAAGTTTTCTTTCTTATTACTCTTCTTCTACTTCATTTTCCATCCAAGCCAAGAAATTGAGAGAATCAAGTTCAACCGAAAATCTAGAAATTGCACGAACCAAGTTCAGCCATGGCGACACAACATCAACTAGTTCAAAAAAACAGTATAATAGTTCTCACCATTGAAAGGCCGAGTGACTATTAGGGTGCCAAGACTATCACCATGATGCAAGAAATAGGGACTGGAATGGTCTTCTATAATAGCAGAAACAGCAAAACCAGAAGGAAAGGGTTAGTAGAAGAGTTATGCTATAATAAAGGAGTTTGAATTTATTTTTGCATTTACAATAGTTGTTTTTTATTTTTTCTGAATATTTGCAATAGTTGTAAATGTGGTTGTGGTTCCTTTTGCGCTTTTGTATCGTAATTAAGATGCCAATGGTTAATTTTGGCAGTCCCATAGTATGTAAGTATATATGGTATATTGTACATCCTAAATTCCTAATAGGATATCATCAAAAAAGGAAAGTAGCGAAAGTCTAATCTAAAGGATCGTATTACCCTTATCTTTAAATCTACAAATCCTCTTTTATTTTTTATTTTTTTTGTTGAGAAAAATGTACGAATCCTCAAAACCACAACCAATAAAAATATAAATTAATGATAGAGAGAGAAACAAGAAAGAGAAATTGTAAAGATCTTAGAGTAATGCTAGGGATACAACTAATTTTACAACCAAATGCTTACTAACTGACATGGCATCTTATATGGATATAATACATCAGCAATTAAAACACCAAATTACCAACTCAATATTAACATTTAATATTAATAAATCATTAATTGCTAATGTGTTACCTCCACATAAGATGTCATATCAGTTTGTAAGCATTTGGTTGTAAAATTAGTTGTATCTCTAGCATTACTCAAGATCTTAATACTAAAAAAAGAGGAAAATTATTCAGTAATCTCGAACCACAAATAAATGCGTATTCTTTTTCATATAGTGGTAGATCCCATCATGAATTTAATTAGTGACAATTCTCTACATGTTTGTAAGTTGTTCTTACACTATTGGTCGCTTTTGTTTTCAATTTATTTTTCTTGGGTTTTGCAAATTTGTGACTTGTGAGGTGAGCCAAGCTGAAAATTTTTCATTCTTTTTATTAATTTATGTTTGTAATTTATTTTCAAATGGGTTGAGGAGTGAGAAGTTAGAACCTTATATATATATATAAAAAAAGAAGAAGCTGAAAACAAGGTTTATAGGCATGATATGGGTTGGGCCAAATACTGATGGCCTAGTTTTGATGTCCAAGAATAAGCTTAAATAGGCTAGGCTATCACTGGTTTTTTAAACCTTGATGGGAAATGAGGACCGTTGCACACTATTCGGGCCGAAACTTACATGTAAGGTCCACTTAGCATTTCTCATGGAGCATGAAGTCCTAATCGAAGTCTCTACATATAAAAACATCTTTATTTTATGTCTCCAAAGGCCAGAGAAATAACCTGTTTTATTTTATATATTTTTTTAAACCAATTTTATGTTGGAGAGATTTTAATTGAGAAGTCAAATTATTGTTTTTATCCTTAAACTATACATGAGTTTCGTTTTTCGTCCCTAAACTTTGAAAAATTCATTTTTACACATAAATTTTGTTTTTTTACAAAAAAGTCCAAGTACGAAATTTATATGTAAAAATAAACTTTTTTCAAAGTTTAGGGACAAAAAACAAACTCTTCAAAGTTTAGGGACGAAAAACGAAACTAATGCAAAATTTAAGGACAAAAACAATAATTTAACCTATAATATATAAAGACACACTTAACATAAAAGCTTAAACCTATATATTGGTTTGGGTTTAGTTATGTTATATTAATTCCTCAAATTTTCTAATAGTAATAAAAAAATTCCTCTATCATTTTTACTTTTGCTCCGTATTAAGTTTAATTTTCACTCAACGTGAATACCCAACACTTCAACCATGTTACTTAAGTCCAAACAAGGGTGTTCAAGGGTGGTGCTAAGAGTAGGGAGGAGCCCATGAGTTTTTGAAATTTCCTTTAATTTTGTTTTAAAAATTATAAATTAAATAAAAAATTGTTTATCAGCTTCCCTAGAATATTTTTTTGGATTCTGACCATGTGAGGGTCTCCCAATTCCAACTATTCATTTTCATGTTTCGAAAATTGGGAAATAGTAGTGTCATTGGACCCAAGAGTCTAGGCATTAACCACAGACTCATCTAAGGACCCTGGAGAGCCAGTACTAACTGGAATTAATGTTGTCCCTACCTTCAGATTCATCCACAGCCACAAAATAATCATGGCTGTGATGAAAGGAACTCAACCCTATAAGAGGATTTTTTTTTTTTTTTTTTTTTTTTTTTTTTTTTTTTTTCCGAATCCAAACAATATTCCATAGATATGCGCACCTCAACTAATCTCAGAAGAACACGTAACACCCTACTAACACATGTACCACGATAAGCATAAAACTTTGTCTTGAGTAGATGACCCTCGTCGGCACTTGGACTATAAATATAACATCATCCATATGAGGCATAGTTAACTGAGAAATGTTATATTCAGTAACAATCTCATGTTAATTAATTGAATGTGTTACAAAGGAAATCGGATTTGCAGATTCCAGTATAACTTGGACCTAAAGTGAGAGTAACTGAATATACATCGGTAAGAAAAATGAGCAACAAAGCTGCTCACAAACTTACTCGGCATGTTAAAAACTTAAAATGGAAAGGATTTTGTGACATTGCTGGAAGTTCAGCGATATTATTGCTTCCTGGTTTAAAGGAATATTTTGAATCTTTCTGTAAAGGTTCGTATACCAATTGCAACATTAATAGAATGACTTTTATAGCTTGGGGACAATGGGGACTAAAGAAAAAGCAAGAGGAGAAAATTAAACAACAATGGCGCAAGGCAGGTCAAAATTGATGGATGAATTCTCATAAATAAATAAATTTGATTGATGAATAGCAACACACTTCGTTTCATTTTGTTGCTCATTTATTCCATTTTTGAATGTCCCAAAAATATAAAAACGTCCAAGAATGTTTAAAAAAAATAAAAATAATTAGGTCACATGACATTTTCTAGTGTTTTTATTTTTTTAATGAATATGTTCATATTCCAATAGTTTTTTACTTCACTTAAAATGTATATAAAAAAAATCAACACAATATTAACATTTCTCCTCATTTATTCTTTACTTTATTAAAAAAGTTAATACTTCTCTTTCATTAAAAGTTAAATTAATAACCATAGTTTTGAATTTTTTTTTTTTAAACTCCATATCATTAAATACTATTTCTTAAAAAAAGAAGAAAAGAAAATAGATTTTTAAAATAAGACCAACAAGATGAGACCAAGAAAGTAAAAGGCACCTGCTAGTGTTCCAAGGGTGACCAAAGCATCTCTAAAGACATAAATGAGCTTCCATGATTCTTCTCATAACTTTCGCATCACTTATCATATTTATTTCTCTTTTCTGCAAGCAAGGATGTTTCCACTACCCCTTCCCAAAGTGAATACTTTATAAAGGTTGACGGGAGACTATACTAGAGAGAGAGAGAGAGAGAGAGAGAGAGAGAGAGAGAAAGCATTATTGCTTCCTTCCAATTCACTTCTTATAAAAAAAAGGTTCATTTGACCCCACATTTTTTAAAAGCTTCATGGATTTGTTCCCTCTTTTCCTTTATTTTCTTTCTTTTTCAAGCCGAATAATACTGTATTGATGAATTAGGTGGGGACAGCATCTGAGGGTCCACTAATTATTCTTGTCAAAAGATAATTGCAATTAATCATAAAATATAAGTGAGTTGAAGGATCAAGGAATTAAAGATTGAATTGAGCAGTCTAATGGTGACAAGCTGGAGTCCTCTAAGTCCTCTTTCTCAAAGTTGCCCTTCTGCTTGGAAAATAAAATTACAATATAAATGTTACAAAAAGCTAGTTTAGTACTTGCAAAGTTGCAATGCAACTTGCGTGACATGATTTATTGATATAATGCTTCACTAAATCAATACCCAAAATCATGAACTACGTTGACAAAGATAGAAGATCTATTTTTTACTTTTCGAACTATTTTTTTAATCTAAAATATTTGTCATCTCCAAAGATTTCTTGGCTTAAAAAGCGTGATTACCTTATTTAGATATCAAAATAAATAAAAATGTTATAGTTGGGGTGTGGTGTGATTTAATAATGTTATAGTCATAACATTTTCACAAAATTGTGTAGGTCTACTATATTTTTACATAGACCTATCACTAACACCATTTTATTGCCTATCATTTATAATTTATCACTTAAACAATGTTGTGAAAATATTGTGAACAACAAAATTATTTTCTTTATGTTCACGTATAGTTACGAGATCCTTAGATAAGTTTTTTTAAGCAATTGGTATATGTTTTAAATTATTAACTAGTAGAGTACGTAATTAAATGATGTAATTATTATAAATTCGGTATTGGTTTCCCCTAGGCCCCAAATCATATTGCAATCTGCAAGTAGATTGTTATCATATTGCAATTTGCCTGCATTATGCTAAACATGTATAACTGTTATGAGACCGACCATCTTTTATAATGCATAGAAACCTGGTTCTGCCTCACTTCCCTTGGTGTACAAAGAGAATCTGTCCATGGAAAAATATGTGCATTCGCATCCGCATATGTATTATTAAACTCCAATATATATTATATACGAGATCCTGTATGCAAACTGAGTCAACATCAGAGAGATTTTCTAGGTGGCAAAAATGGATTTGCACACCCCAATAAAGCCGAAATTAGTGAGGTAAGAACATGTTATCTACTTTTACTTCAATATATTAAAGCCGCAGTTCAATCAAGAATTCAAATCATATTTTAGTTTACACTCCAATTTTATGCCAAGTATTCTTTTAATTACACTTTAAATGCTCATGATATATCAATCCATTGGATATATAATTCATGGGCGGTTTTCCAATTAGATCAATACATATATCACAATGGTGATAGTTATTGTTTACACATCTTTAAAGCAAGTACGATAATACTAATCCTTGGATCAGTCTAGATTAGTTACTATATATTTATATTGAGATTCATTGTAACACATGATGGTTTTTCATTAAAAAAAATAAAAACACATGATGGTTTATAAAAAATATGTAGTTGCTAAGGTTTTTGTTGTGGATATAGGCCGCTAGGCGAATCATATTAACTCTCTCTCTCTCTCTCTCTCTCTCTCAAGTTCCCAACAACACTTCTGACAACTATAAATTGTCTATAATCGTAATTAGTTGTATATAATTAAGGGTTAATTATAATTATCCATCCTAAATCATATGGCCATTAATAATTTATGTTTTAAGTACATTTGTGTAATATACGATTATACCCTAATTAATTCAAGATCAATTTGTAGTATTCATCCAGCATCCAAATGAGTATGCTAATTTGGGTGGATATAATTTTAACTTAATGAGAACTAATATGTCAATTTTGATATATTAGTACACATCACTATCAAACAAACCTACTAATTTATTACTTTCTTAACATTAATTTTGTATGGTTGTCTCACCAAAAGTTTGTAAAAATATAGATTTTAGGCCAATTATTAATTATAGGAAACCAAATTAATCATTTAACTTTTTAAGCAAGATTAAAATAATTGGTTACAGTTTTTAAATGGAAACTCGCTCAGACTGTAATATCTCGGACCAAGGCCGAACCTCTGGATCCACATCTATGCATAAGCTTGCAACCATGCATGATGGGTCCTATTGAGATAAGCATACAAGCTCCATTTAAATGCCGTTTCATAACGTGGGGTTTTTATTTTATTTTCATCTTGATCCAACAAAATCATTTCAATAGGTGGCAGTTAATTATTGGTTGGATGACACATCAGCTAACTAGCTAACGGTCCTTGGAAGCATTGAATAATTTCCTGCCAATCATACAGGTACATCCAATTTCACAACTTATTGAATAATTTCTTCCCAATCGTACATATACATTCAATTTCAGAATTTGTTAAAATGGAAACATCATTCTCATGGAAAATTATTCAATAGTCCAGACTACAAATAAATGTATAATTTCCTTTCACATGAATGGTGGGTCCTACCATAAATTTAATTAGTAAGACCTACCATTTATGTGGTAGGACTTTTTTTTTTGATTGAATATGTGGTAGGACTCACCATTCATGTGAGAGGGGGACTACGCATTTATTTGTAGTTCTGAACTATTAAATAATCACTCATCTATCATATAGTCCTACTTAGCTATGTCCCTCAACATTAAAATGTTAGAACCTTGTTCAATAAGTGGAACGCAGTAGCTATCCGTTCTAAGGTTTGGCAGTAAGGGTCCGCAGACACCTAATAAATATTAGGTACATGCATGCCACTTGCAAGTTGCCAAGTTGGCAGTTGTGGACTTGTAGTGTTTGTTGCACATATAGTTAAATAAAATTTTTCATTATTGGCACACGTGAAGAGATGGTAAAATTAACAAATTAAGCAGTAATTGTGCAATTACATATGTCACCATTATAATATTTTTTTTTAATATTTAAAATAGATTCATTTCATAGTTTGCAATAGAAATAATGTTAGAGATATTGTAAATATAATCACATACGGCTTACCAACGGAGAAAATGATTAAGTAATTCCAGAGTACAGTGATGCAATACTCTATCATCTTAAATGAATGGATCTCATTAAAAATTTAATTAGCATGACTCACTATTATGTGAGAGGAAGAAGTACCACGTTGTTGTACTCCCGATTACTAGTCTTGTCTTTCTCAGCCATCTTGATTTTATTGTAACCCAAGAACTCGTCCAAGAATGGGAACACTACATCTGTTGAAGTGTTATCCACCAGGGTGTCAATGCATGTGAGGGAGGTGGAAAATATCTTTGGGATGGGCCGATTCAAGTCTTGGTAGTCTACGACTCTACGCACATCCTGACTTTCCCAACTCTCTTTGGGATCGGCACAATGTTAGCCACTCAGTCGGAATACATCATTGTACTCATGAATCCAACATTGAACTGTTTTTCAAACTCTTCTTTGATTTTTAGGTAATTACTCTACAAACTAATGTTTCATTAAGTACTAAATTATTTTAAACATTTATTTATTATGTTGTTGAAGTTGTACTAATCACAATCACATTTATTATCATGTCAATTTGTAAACATTTTGGAGTAAAATTGGTCATAACTTTAATATTTTCCTCATATTAAATATTACAAATATAAAGGTATATCCAATGTTACGTTATTTAGAATTTTAAATTACCTATTGACACTCTTAAATCCTTTCACAATTTTATTTTTTTGTGATAATTCTTTTACTAAATTTACTACAATGATATTGACAAAAAAAAAAAAAAAAATTCATAACTTGCTAAAGTAACAGATTGTGATTATTGCAACATCACTTTCATTACAACCATCGATGACATCATTTTTATTATATACCGATCATAATTACAGTTTAACAATTAAGAAAAGTATTATGAAATTTGTTGTGTCTTTAAATTTATTATTAATTTTAACTAGAGGCACTAGCCAATGTCAATGAAGTTGATAGGCATTTTTCTTTTCAATTTCCTTGAGTAATATAAAAATGTAATTGTTTTTCAAATAAAATTTGGTAGAGGTCTCATCTAATACCAAAAGTGATAACTATTTGTAAAATAATGAGAGCATTGCATCCATGCAATACTTTTTGGTTGCATGAGATCTAAATCCCACCGAATGCTGCTCGCTAGTGCTAGCAAACCCGAGTTTGATTGCCATTCACATCACATGTTACCGGTCCCTAACTAACCCGGCCAGTATCACTTCATCGTTACGTCTTTTCAATGTAGTCAATATATACCATTTTGGTGTTTGTTGCACGTGTAGTAAAATGAAACTTTTTTTTGTTGGCACATGTGTAGAGATATAATTTTTTTTTTTGGTTGAATGTGTAGAGATATAAAATTGACCAAACGGTAATTGTGTAGTTATACATGTGTCACATTTTTATTTAAAATAAATTTGTTTTATAGTTCATATTTGAAATAATATTAGGGATAATTTATATTTTATTATAAAAAGCTTATAAACTCATAAAGGGCTCACTATTATATATGTGAGAGGATCAATGGAGTATCTCGTCGTTATACTCCCTTTGAGATCAACTTATTTATCAAACATGAAATTTTAGTCTTGACAAAGAGATGTTTGTCATGAAATTCTCTTGAATTATACAGAAAATAAAGAGGATCATTTTCCCTAAAAAGACTTTTTCAACCTATACCGTCATGGGAAGTTAAGTTTACTACTTGTGCATACTTTGGAGATATCTGTGACTTTGATTTAGTCATGCCTTTATATATGTTACCAGATAAATTACGAATCATTGTAAGAGGCATTTTATCCTTACAACTTACAACTTACAAGGTCATTGTCAAGGCTTATAAAGTGAATTAGATTATTGAAAAATTATACAAGTGGTCCGTTTGTAGACGAGTTTGTTAATAATCGCATTACTCATCTTGTCTTCTTCAGCTATCTTGATTTGATTGTAACTTGAAAACTAGTCCATAATGAGAACATTGCATTGGTCGCGAACTCACAATGTTATCCACCAGAGTCCAGAGTGTTAATGTGAGGGAGGAGGAAATTATATTTGAGATTGGCCCGATTCAAACCTAGTAGGTTACGCGCATTCTAACTTTCCCATATTTTTTAGGAACTAAATCCAGTTTAAATACGTCACTGTACTCATGAATCCAACATTTATATGATGTATGTGACACTCTTTATTTCTTTCATTAGTTTTTTTTTTTTAATATTTTATATATATATATAATAATTCTTTTACTAGTTTTACAACAGTGCCACAATCACAACAACTTTCACAATTTATTAAGGTGACATTATAATTAGTGTAATATCATTTTTATTAATACTATCACTAATATCACCTTTATTGTATAACGATCACAATATTTGTTGTGTCGGCACCAGCCAATGTCAATGAAGTTGATGGGCATTTTTCTTTTTAATTTCTTTGACTTGTGGAAAGGTAATTTTTTTTTATTTTACATAAATTTGGTGAACACAATAGCACCTAATGCTAGCAACCCCAGTTTGATAGTCATTCACATCACATGATACCGGTGCCTAGCTAACCCAGTATGGCTGTATCCCTTCTGTATAATAACCTCATCATTGTTTACATGTTTTCAACGTACGTAGTTTATACACCATTTTGCCTTTTGTGTCTATTCGACTAATATTCCCACTTCTTAGTTTACATCCATGGAAACCTCATCAAAGCCTCATGTAGCACTACTTCCCCTCCCTGGCATGGGCCATATGATCCCCTACCTTGGCCTTGGCAAACGCTTTGTCACCCACCACAACTTCAAAGTCACCATCTTCCTCGTCACCCCTCACACATCGCACACAGAGTTCAAAACCATCATCTCAGACATGAGCGATGACCTCTGTGACATTGTCCAGCTCCCCCCAGTTGATATCTCCAGCCTCGTTGATCCAAATGCTACGATTGGTGTAAGACTCGCAGTCTTAATGCGTGAAACCGTCCCAGCCTTTCGGTCATCAATAGCTACAATGAATCCAAGTCCCAACATCCTCATCACTGACATTTTCGGAACCGATTCTTTCTCTGTCGCTGACGAGTTCAACATGTCAAAATACGTTTTTGTTTGTCCACATGCATGGTTCCTTGCATTGACTATATACACTCCGACCCTAGATAAGGAAATACAAGGTGAGTATATTCATCAAAAAGAGCCACTGAAAATACCAGGTTGTATGTCTGTTCGTGTTGAAGATTTGTTTGATCCTTTAAAGGATCGGACTAATCAAACATACGATGAGTATATGCGTGCAGGGATTAGGGTGGCAATGAGTGATGGGGTTTTGGTGAATTCTTGGGAGGAACTCCAGCCCGAAACATTTGCAGCTTTGAGAGATGAAAAATTACTAGGTTGTGTTCTAAAGGGACCAGTCTATCCGGTTGGTCCAATAGTAACAAAGTCAGACAGCTTGCCCAGTTCTAGGAGTGACTTGTTTGAGTGGCTACATAAACAACCCAATGATTCTGTGGTGTATGTGTCATTTGGAAGTGGCGGAACACTTTCACATGAGCAAATGATTGAACTAGCTTTGGGGTTGGAGTTGAGCAAGCAGAGATTTGTTTGGGTGGTACGTGCACCCACTGAGGAACCTGGAGACAAGACCTATTTGAAGGGAAGGAGTGGTGGTGATGATCATGACCAATTTTGGTACTTACCAAAAGGGTTTTTGTCACGGGTCCAAAATGTTGGCTATGTGATCTCAGATTGGGTTTCACAAGTGGACATTTTGAGCCATCCATCTATAGGAGGGTTTATATCTCACTGTGGTTGGAACTCGACGCTAGAGAGTATTTTGAATGGTGTTCCTATGATTGCTTTTCCGCTCTTTGCCGAGCAAGGGATGAACGCTACGATGCTTACAGAGGAGCTTGGCATGGCAGTCCGATTGGAGGTTTCGTCTTCGAAGAATGTGGTGGTAAGGGAGGAGATACGAAAGAAGGTTAGGAAGATCATGGTAGACAAAGAAGGGCATGTCATAAGGGATAGGGTTAATGAGCTGAAATATAGTGGTGAGAAAGCTTTGTGCAAAGGTGGTTCCTCCCACAAGGCCCTGTCTGAATTGGCAAAAATCTGCGAGGCCCGAATGCATTAAGAAAGCTCCATGAGCCACAACCTATATATATATATGTTTCTTATCTAGCTATGCTATATTTATGTATTTTTAAGCTCGTTGGAATGATGGTATTGGTTTTTGTTATCATAACCGATCTCTGCAATAAAGTAAGAAAAATATATCAATAGGATAAGGATATCTTCTTCATGTATGATTTTTTCTCTTCAATAAGTAATAAGGATATATTAAACCAAAAGAAACCGATAACAAATCACTCTCTCGTTCTACAAGACAAAAATCACGAACGGAAGAGATGAAAATATTTAGGAAACAAAACATTCAGAAAAAGATAATAATTTCGTTTCATCAATAATGTGCTTAATCACCCAAAGTTGGCATGATGATGAGTTTTGTGAGGGTAGAATAACATTTAAAGTGTCTCCTTCACAAATTACATGCTTAAACCCAAAGTCCTCTGCCTTTTTGTTTATGCTAGCTTTTAGAGGGCCTTGATCTTCTATTAGCTCTGTCCTTGCAAAAAGTAACTCTTTATTATGATTTTTGCATAGCATGGCTAAGCAAGGGTTCTCCTCATTGATGACAACATCAAAGTTGATTTTCACAAAAGGTGGGATGAGAGGATCCCAAATACTGCTCCTCGATTTTTCCTCACTTACAAATTCCCAAGACAAAATGGTCAGAATATATTTTATTAATTTGTCTACTTAAGAGCATAAGATCATGAACTTCTCTTTCATTTTACCTCAGTACGTAAGTGGTTTCTTGTAATCCATATTAAATCACATCAAATTGTAACAAATACTATGAGGTGTTTCTTTTCTTTTGGTACTTTTAGGTTTTCCGTGAATGGAGCACAACTTTAACCCAATCTGTAATGCAAGTTTATTGCAGTTCAAAAAATCTTATAGCTAGGCCAGAGTAACTGAGCTCTTATACCAAGCAAATTTCCAAATGAAGAGTTTTAGTCTCTCTTGGATCTTTAGACCTATAATAATTTAGGAGATTTAATAGGCCGATTTCGTAGAGAATTTGCTCGAAGAGCTGGGGACTCATAAAGTTGAGTCTTCTAGCTAGCCAGGATTGTGTCAGGTGAATTTAAGGATCTTTCTAGGATTATCACCATGATGCAATAAATAGGGACTGGACGGGCCTTCTATATAATAGCAAAAACAGTAAAACCAGGAGGTAAGGTTGACGCCATGAATGAGAAAGAAAAGGTAGGTTAGAATTGTTATGATACAATATATTATGAAATTGAATAAGGAAATGCTAATGAAAGGAATATATCTCCATTGAATTAATTTGTACACCATGTTTTGCTGTTTTTATATACAGAAACAAAGGCAAAACTAACTTCTTATTATTATTATTATGAACAACTTTTTGGTGAAAAACAATAATAACACTAGTTTCACAAAATAGCGGCCTCCACCAACTAAGGTAATTAATTGTAAGTCAACACGTGGACCACTAATTGAAGACATGAAATTAATGTGAAAATAACGACAATTTTTAGTTGTCGTTAACGACTTGTGGTATGTAGGTTTGTCTTTCACTTGTACAGTTGTACTACACTATATTTTTTTTTTATACCAAAACTTGTACTACACTATTAATTAGTTTACTATAGTTAGTACAATTGACATTAAAATTGCTACAACTTTACCATTTAGTTCCATGTCTCTTTTCTTCTTTTTCTTTTTAAAATTTTATTTTTAGTTTATGTCTTACATTCAAATTTCAATGCACATGTTAAATGATATATAGAGAAAAGACAATAGGATAATTATGCATGGTTACATTAAAACATTGTAGCACAACCAAGAGCCTTGTATTTTAACTGATTGGTATTTTCTAGTGTTCTTCAAAGACGACATACAGGGTTTAAATCCCTCATCCCCCAATTATATATAAACCATTGTAGAATACTATATTACATAATCTAATAACTCATGGTATTGTATAAACCATGGTCCACAATATTCATGATATTCTTATATGAAAAAAAATTTAATTTAAGGACCCTATATCAGGGAAGAAGATGAATGTAGATGGAGAGAATAAATGCAAGCAATTAAAACTATAGATTTATTTTTTATTTTTTAATAATTCAAAAGTTGGGGGAGGAGAGATTTGAATCATAGTTCTCATTATAAAGAAGACTAGTCAATATCACTTAAGATACTAGACTCTTAGCATTGTATAAATTACTAATTAAAGTAGTCAGAATGTCTAAATTGTAGTTAGCAGAATATGTATACTATAATTTAAGTGTTTGGAATTATTTGTGCATGTGCAGTAGTTCTTAATGTGGGTCATTGTAGTGTAATTAAGATGCCAAAGGGTTAATCTTGACGGTCCAATCAATTGATATAGGATATTAGGTTGTTAAACTTCTATTGTTGTTAGGGTTATTTTTTGGTATTTCAGTAAAATAACATCAAAAAGGGAGAGCAGGGAAAGTCCAATATAAAGAATGAAGGAATGATTATCTTTATTTGTTTTGTGAGGGAGAAAGTCTTTATTTATTTATAAAATATATTAACTGTTCACAAAGTTAAAATTTAAAAGTGTATGTTGAGTATTCAATGAGCATTTGGCCTAACAGTGTTTTACTCTCTCAATTGATCCATTCTTCTAAGAGGGTGTGAGTTAAATCCCTCTCATATATAAATTAGATTAAAAATATATTAAAAATTTCTATCTTAGATAAAAAAATATACATATATTAACTAGTATAATATAGTCCATCGTTATTTAATTAAAGATTTTAAAAATATAACAAAAAAAAAAAAAAAAAAAAATTCTACAAAATCTTACTCATTTATTTATAAGACTTTACATTTGATTCAATGGTATACTCTTTTTTCTTCATCATTGAGTTGGACGAGAGTTTAATATCTCTTCCCTCTCACATAGACAACGTGTCTTTAAAATAAGATTTTTGCCTTAAAGATATAAATAAAAAAAATAAAAAAAATCATGCTCT
Organism: Fagus sylvatica; assembly: GCA_907173295.1. Taxonomy (NCBI): domain Eukaryota; kingdom Viridiplantae; phylum Streptophyta; class Magnoliopsida; order Fagales; family Fagaceae; genus Fagus; species Fagus sylvatica. Next base: position 4,730,114 of record OU015772.1, read on the forward strand.
TTGAATGAGTATAACTTTTAATGATGTTGCAAATCCCTTCATAATCAATACAGACATGCCAAGATTTTTTTTGAGTTGTTTATAATTTAGGGTTCCCTCAAAAACAAAATAAATAAATATAATATAGAAAGTAAAGTGTAAATAAAACCTATGGAGTTGTTTGGTTCACCGGAAAGCACCCAACCCAACCCCAAAGGACTAAAAATAATCAATACGGCTACCTCACCATGGTCCCCACCCCACCAAAATAATTTCGAGAAACCGACAAGTAACCCTCTCCTATCTAACGCCGTCAACCTCGTAATGTGTACCAGACAGAGACAGCTAAGCAAAATCAATTACAAAACAAAACAGAAAATTAACATTCCTCCGTCATAACGGACCACGAAGGTCCCATATAACTTTCTCGAAAGACCCAGTCAGGTCAGCCACTTATCCCTGTATCAAACGTGGCAGGCGCTATCTCACGCGTCAATTAACGAAGGTGGGTAGGAAGCCTCTCTCTTTACTCGCTCCTACCCAACCCATACTTCCACTTTTTTCTCATTTTCTCTTTCTCAGTTCTCACTCACACGTCTTTCTTTATATAGTACCAAATCCATAAACACACAAAGCAAAAACAGACTCATTTCTAACAGAGCAGAAATTTTTAAATCCAAAAAAAAAAAAAAGCCTCCTTCCCTTGTAGGAAGAGGTTAGAGAAAGAGGAATCAAGTTTTTCAAAATCTTTCACAATTTCTCTGTTCTCTGACTCTTTAATTTTTATATATATTTATAGGATTTTGAAGTTATGGGGACGGAGATCTTACGGCCTCAGAATTGTTTGATTGAACGGATTAGAGTTCCTCAGCCGGCGATTTTTTATCGTCGGAGAAGCTATTATGGAAACGCTAACCCTAGTTACCATCCTAACCCTAGATCTACACGGAAACCGGTTGTTCGGTCGGAGAAGTTGGAACAGAAGAAGCGGTTCGTCGCGAATCAGGTAGCGGCGGAACCGTCGGTCTCGAAGAGATCGAACTCCGTAGACGATATGAGAGTCGCGAAGAGCGGTCCGGCGATGGAGAAGGTTACGATTTTGAGGAGAGGTGAGTCGTTAGACTCGAAGTTCAAGAGCGAGGCGGTGAAGAAGGAAGAAGGTGATGAAGGTCTTGTTGTGATGGGGACCGAGAGGTTAGGTCCGGCGCCGGAGATGATTCCGAAGCAGATCCGGATCGTGGATCCGAGGTCTCCTTCGCCTCCGACGATGATGAGAAAGTGCGACGTGTATGCCGGATCGGCGTTCGCAAATTCGCCGGAACCGAGCTCGCTCCCGTTACCGTCGTTCTCAAAGAAGAAACAAGTCATGTCGGCGATCGTCGACGACTCAGCCACCAGAGATCTGAGGCGTTTGCTTCGGCTCGATTTGTGAGTTCCATTTCCAAAGCAAAATGAAAAACCGGGTTATCGTTTCGGCTACCCGGTTTTAAAGTTAGAACCGAGTCTATTTCACTTTTTCTCTCTACGACTTTCGTCTCCGTTAGGTTAATCTCGTGCTTCAAGATCTGAACCCTCCGTGATTTTTTTAAACGGGGGTAGATCTGGAAATCGAGAAAATGATGGTGGCGAATTGTTAGATTATGTTTTCCGTTTGGAGGTCTATCTGTAATTTCCGGGGTTGTTGTTGTTTATGGGTAATATGGGTAATTTAGTGTTGTTTTATCTGGAAGAATATATAATTAAGAGAAGGATGGGGGGTTGATGTGTAATATTGGGAAATAGTTTGGGTTTCTGCTCTGTTGTGAATTTGTGAGGGCTTTTCTACCCTTTTGTATTGTAAAGTAAGATAAAACATTAGGGGAAAATCTAAGCAGATTTCGTAATTTCCTTGTGTTTAGATGTTTAATTGTGTACCTTTTATTGTAATTAAAGGGGGGTTATGAATTTTATGTTAAGAAATGATCTTACAATGTTTTGTAATGGAATGTTTTGTAATGGAATTTTTTTTTTTTTGCTCAAATGAATGTTTTTTTTTTAGTTCCTATAATTTATTATAATAAGTGGGAGGAGTTGATGTTTGAACTTTGAAGCGAAGAATAATTTCTGGCCAAGCAAAGAAAACGAAAAACTTATGGGTCATGACTCTGATTTTTTTGACAAGAAATTGGGTCATTGAAAGATTTTTCTGATTTGTGTGGTGGGAAGGAGGACTGTGGTTGTGTTTGTGTTGCAATAAATCTATAATTGTGTCCACTATACCGTGTGGACCGGTGTGGTGCCCTCCATACAATGGGTTACGAAATGACAGCCAGACTTTTTCGTCCATATTGATGACCTCCGACCTAAAGGTATGTGATATGGTATTGACTTATTATGTCTATGCAATGTTCCGTATAGTCACAAGAATTATATCAAAAAAGAATTATATGCGAATATGCTATGTATGAGTTAATCAATGATGATATATTAAAAATATTTTAATAATATAATTGATACTATTTGAGTAATTTCCACTTTATATAATTCATATTCAAATGATTTTTACAATCTTTGGAAGCATAAGTGTCAAGTAAATTAAGCTATAGGCTTAAAAACAACTGAACCACCAACAATTTGAACAAATTACTTGTGATGATTAAATGCTCTTCAACCATGATGTGTTTGGAGTTTAAAGAATGTAAGCGTGTGAATTGAGGATGTACCCTCTTGTATAAGAGCATTCCCATCTCCTTAATTAAACTGGTTTTTTAGCAAAAATAAAGATTACTGTTCATTAAAAGTCCTCAAATCACACTCACACCAGTGAGCTACAATACATATTTTTTTTTACAAATTACTACAGTAGTTGGTAAAGATACCGACTATTGTAGAGCTTATGTATTCTTAAATCTCATTTTTTTATTCCATCTTTCTCTCTCCTCATTCTCAACTCTTCTCTCTCACTCATCGAAGTCCCTTCTCTTCTCTTTCACTCATCGGACTCTCAGCTCTTCTCTCTCACTTCTAGTTATTTTCCGATCTGGTATTGTGGGTCATTGGGCGTAGGCCGTGGGGTGTGGGTGAGTGGGTCATTGACTTCGAGCGTGGGTCGCCGGCATGGAACGTCTTCTGCGTTGGCCCACCGATCGAAGCTCTTGTGGGGCGTAGGCCGTGGCTTTTGATCTAGTCCGCATGGGTCAATTTTGGGTTGCTATTGTGGGGCACCGTTGGCCGGAGCAATTAGGCGTGTACACTGTTGGCTGAAGCTCTATTTGGGTTTTCATTTTTTTTTTTTGGTGATTTGTGGGTATGAAAAGATTATGGACATGGGTGATTCGGATTTGTGTTTGATTTGTGGGTATGGGTTGAAGATTTGTGGTGGTTGTCGTGGTTTTCAAGATTTGTTGCTGTGGGTGATCGACTTGGGGCAATTGATGGGTTTGGGTTTGGGTGGCAATTTATAAACTGCTCTGCCTTGCGTAATCTGGCGTGGGTCTATGGGAGTTTTGGGCAGTCGTGGGTGGTTGCCGGTGTGGGTCACTGGGAATTTTGGGTAGTCGTGGGTGGTTGCTGGCGTGGATCAACTAGGAATTTTGAGTAGCCGTGGGTTGTGATTGGATCCGTTGTAGGTGGTTGGTTGCCGTTGGTTTTGATGTAAAGAATTAAAGAAAAATGATTAAATAATTAAAATTAGAAGATTATTTTAATATGATGTAATTGTAAAATAGAGAGTGGGATGTGAGTTATTATGTAAAAGTGAGTAGTTAAAATAATAAAGTGGTTTTTTGAAGAGGTAAAATAGATAAATTTTAAAGAACGGGATGTGAATGCTCTAAAGAGTGATATTCTAGAAGATGTAACCTAGAAGGGGTGAGATCGAACAAGCCTACGATTGAGTTCTGGCCCATTTGGCACAAGACTCATGGACTGAGTCTTGCCCTAGTGCATGAAGTGATGAGCTAGATGAAATTCCATTATAAAGACCTAAGTTGTCCTTAATAATCGACCTCAATTGTTGTCCAGGTTAATTGACTTTATCATCCCGACAACAAAGCAAATGTACCAAAAGCTTAATCTGACACCAAAGAGAATCTCCCCCATGGTTGAATTAGACAAAACTCTGAGCCTATCGAGTGTTGTCAATCTCTTCTCACATTAGTATTTATTGCGCCTCACCAACTTTCAATCGTATTTAATGCGATGAAGCCTGTCTTCCAATTGCGGCTCGAGACACATTGCCCTAGGGCACATCCCATCAGTCTACCAAAGGAAGTTGTTTTCTGGAAAGGCTAATTTTAAGACGAGATTTCTGTAAAGATGTTGGATCTCATTCTTCTATAAAATAGCATAAGCCCATTGAATAAAGTATAGATTAAGATTAAGGGTATGAGTTTTGTGTGAAGTTTAGTGCCTTTTGGGCTCGTTGATTCTTACATATGAAAAGTCCAATGCTAAAATGTTTCTTTAGGTGTTAGGACTTGGGATTATATATATATATATATATATAGACCGGACCAGTTGAGCTACCCCTCATGATTGTTCTTAATAGAAAAGAGTAAACAATCTCGGCAGCTCTTCTTAATTGTTAGCTCTTTTCTACAATTACGTGTTATCTTTGATTACAATTTTCTATGAAGAGTTGGACTAATTGTCTATAGCAACATGTTAGGTGAGACGGTCCATTCAGATGTATTAGGAAGACTATTTATTTGCAACTTGAAAAGTCAAAATTATTTGGCCAGAAGTAGAACCTCACATGTGCAAATAATCCAAACGCTCGATGTAAAATCTTATTACTTATAGAATAATATTCCCTCAATCATTGAGATTGGAGGATTAAAAAGTATTTGCAACTTTGAAAGTCATATATAGTTTTTTGAATCATCAATATAATTGTACTTTTGTTCAAATTATTTTCAAACAAAATTACCAATAAAATAAATTATACCAAACTATAACAAGAAAGTTAAGACATAACATTATTACAGGATTAACAATTTTGAGAAGACTTAACCTCACAGCTAACAAGTAATAACGCAGATTTAACAGTGATAAGGAGATCGAAGGCTTTGAAATAATGCAAATTTTAACAAGAGACGACTATCACTTAATTGTAACTCATTAATTGCCTCACGATTATTATTATTATTTTAAATAACTAGAAGTTTATAAATGGGTGATAATTAGTTAGTAAAATATGCGTTTTATATTGTAACATATATGTTACACGTATGTACATATTTTTATTTAAAAAAAAAAATTAAAAAATTTACCGTACAAACAAAAATTTTTTGAAAATACATTTCTATAATTAAACGTATAAAACATATATTAAATGTTTTCATTATACTTATACAAAATTACTTTAACTTGACTTATCTTTAATAGTTTTTTTTTATTTTTTTTTTTGATAACAACGATAGAGAATTTTTATTGAAATTCAAAATGTACAATAGGTAAAATAACAGCAGGGCAATCTTCTAGCCACACCTGCTCAGAAAGTGAGGACAAAGCCTCTGTAGCTAGAGCTTGAGCAGCTCTATTACAATTTGCATGAATGCAATTAAGGCTCCGTTTGTTTCGGAGGAAAATATTTTACGGAAAATATTTTCAGCATTTTCGGATGTTTGTTTGCTTGTAAAATGTAGTCAACGGAAAATTTTTTCAGTTTGACCGGAAAATATTAGTGTAAACTTTTGGAAAACGTTTTACGGAAAAAAAATCCGTAAACCATTTTCCGTAAAATCACGCGTGCCTCTGCTCTCTCTCTCTTCTCTTTTTTCTCTGCTCTCTGCTCTCTTTTCTCTCTCGCCGATCTGTCTCTCTCGCCGATCTGCTCTCTGCTCTCTTTTCTCTCTCGCCGATCTGTGGTGGTTGGTGTTGTGTTTGTTGATTGGGGTGGGTTTCGGGGTGGGTTTTGGTGTGGGTGGGGTGGGGGTGGGTGTGGGGTGGGTTTCGGGGTGGGGTGGTTCGGGTGGGTGGGGGGGGTTTCGGGGTGGTGTGGTGGGGTGGGGGTGGGTTGCGGGTGGGTGTGGGTGGGTTTCGGGTGGGTGTGGGGTGGGGTTTCGGTGGGGTGGGTTGCGGGGTGGGTGGGGTGGGTTTCGGGGTGGGGGTGGGGTGGGGGTGGTTTCGGGGTGGGTGTGGGGTGGGTTCGGGGTGGGGTGGGTTTCGGGGTGGGTGGGGGTGGTTTTCGGGGTGGGTGGGGCTGGGTTGCGGGGTGGGGCTGGGGTGGGTTTCGGGGTGGTGTGGGGTGGGGGTGGGTGGCCGGGTGGTTTCGGGGTGGGTGTGGGCTGGGTTTCGGGGTGTGTGTGGGTGGGTTTGTTTTACGTTGCTCCAAACATGCAACGTAGAATATTTTCTTGAGCATTTTCCTAAGTGCAAACAAACACCGGAAAAACAAATATTTTACCGTAAATCATTTGCATTTACAAATATTTTACGGTGGAGAATGTTTTACATCGAAACAAACGGAGCCTAAAACTAATGAACTGAAAATCCTTAGTCAAATAACAAATGTCATCCACTAGCACACCATGACTCATTAAGCAAGGCCCACCAGCCTTTAGCAACGTGAACAAACCTCTCCAACAACCTTCCATATTGACACGCATCAAACCAATATCCCTTGCAAATTTCATTGCTTGCAGCATCAATTTAGCATGAACTTGATCAATCTCCCCCACTATATCAATTGTGCTTTGCATAGCTGCCATTACCTTCCCTTCATGATTTCGAATCAAAATACCCATCCCAGCTCTCCTTTGCGTCCCCTGCCATTGGCAAGCAATGTTTAATTTGAAATCTCCTCTGTTAGGTGGGACCCATCGCTGTTGGTCCATAACCTCTCTTGCGTGGGGTGCCAAAGCTTCTACATTACCTGCTTCCAAAAAATTCATTGCATTTTCTGCTGCTCGTAGCGCCACATCTGCAGCATTTGAAACTTTATCCTCCCAAATCATCTCATTTCTGGCTTTCCATAATGACCACGCCGTTGTGATACAAATCTCCACCAAGGGGAACTGTAGATCTTTGAATAAACAAGCAAGGAGATCTACAAAACTCAAATTAGTGGCATAAATAGGAGGAAGTTTCACCGAACTCGCTTTCCAGACTTTTTGTGCAAACTCACAACTCCATAACACATGATCAATTGTCTCTGCCTCTTCCATACACCAACTACAAGAAGACGTAGCTGTAAGGCCCTTCTCAAAAAGCTTAGTTTTGGTTGGCACTATGTTTCTACAAGCTCTCCATGCAAACAGCTTGACCTTTGGAGCCACTTGGGTCGACCATAAATTTTTCCAGAACATAGATAACTCCCGAGAAGATGAACTTCCAGCCTCGCCAGCACTAGATTGATGAAGGAGCATATAATATGCACTCTTAACAGTAAAAATGCCTTTCTTTGTGCCAGACCATATCAAGGTATCGCGTGGTCGTCTAACACTTAAAGGAATTTGTGTGATCAACTCAACATCACGTGGTAGGAAGACTTCTTGTAGCAGTGGGACAAGAAATACGACAACGAAATTATCAATATCAATATCAATATTTTTTATTTTTATGTATTGAACATCAACATTTTCATATTTTTATTATAATTTTGATTTTTATCTTTTAATATTTTTACATAATTTGATATTGGGGAAGTAAGGGGAAAACAATGCAAGAATAAAAATTGAAGTAGACTTAGATACATGAAATAATCATTTTCTTTAGAAAAGATATTTTTCCCCACTCAAATGAGCTATCTAAAGGGTTACCTGCAAATCATCCCCAAAGTATAACTAAACCGTGATTATAGAAATAGCAAATCCGGAGAATCATTTAAATTTCTTTAAAGGTGCTAACAAATCAAATGTGAATCTATAATCTATATAAAATGAAAGAAGTTATATATATATATATATATTGTTGTTGAATGAGTCCAAATTCATCATACTCTTGGTCTATATGGCAGACCAAATTAGGGCCTTGGCAAACGACTGTTGAGCCAAACTAGAAGTTTTTGAAATCAGTGCAATCATTTGGAGTCCAAATATACTAGCCATCGCATATCAGAAGTGGGTCATTTGAACTTGGGCTTTCTTCCAGACCCAAAAAAAAAAATACAACAATGAAAATGCCCACATGAAGGGTCATTTGAGCTGGTCTTCACTATTTGTTTGTTTTGGTACATAGCTTTCAAACCAATGGTATCATAATTCCTAATTTAAACAGGCAATATCCAAAACCGACCAGAAAAAAAGTCATTATCTTCACGGAAAATCTGTTTCTTCACGAAAATGTCTTTCTATGAAGGGTCCTTTTGGATCGGTTTCATAAAGAAAGTGATGTCCAAGTCACATGTAAAATTTTAGAAGACACTGATTTCCAAGAACCAGAGTAAATAAAGTCCACATGAAACGCACTGTTTGATTCACACCAAATGTTTGCTAAACCATGATCACATATTCACATGGTTCGTAACACCAACTGTTTTCTAAACCGTGCTCATTTCACGTGGCTCGTAATACTTTTGAGGAAGCTAAAATTGCTAAACCATGATTGGATTAGGATTATATACATGGGAACGTGCAATTTCGTAATGTAATTGCTAGCTTATATCAAATTCATATCATGGCAAGTGCACTTGTCCAGAACTGGACCCTTTGTGGAAACATTAGAATTGGACTTGCATAATGGTAGCTAGGCCATGCACATATAACACTTGAACCACTGAACGGGAAGAGCTAGAAATTAAGTGATGATTATTTGAGACAACTATTTAAGTGATTTCTTCTTATCCGATTGATGAACACTTCATACATCAAGCACCACACTGTTGATTATTTGACCAGGAAAATATAAAAATACAACATTATGCGAGGGTGGAACAATAAATTTAATGTGGGGGCACCATAATTGTGAAGTTATATGTTTATTTTTCATCCTAGTATCAGTTTAAAAATTAAAATCCAATCAAATGTGTTTCCCCAAGTACACGTTACCAAGGACGGACTTAAGAAATTATTTTGGGATAAGCTTGTGGATTGGGTTAGAAAGACTTAAAGGGTAGGCTAATAGCTTAATTAGGGTTGGACTAAAAACCAATATATATATATGACTAATTTTTTTTTTTTTTTTAAAAGAAGTTAGGCTGGACTAAAGCCAACCTTTTGTTCCATCCTTTGCACATTACACAGAACACATAAAAAAAAAAAGACACAGAGATATGCCTTTGTATCTCAAATGAGGTTAGAGCCTTAGAGGAAATCTAGTTTAATATTTGGATACTCACATCGTTTATGAAAGTTGAGACTTTTATCTGATACTAAAATTAAAAAGTTCAAAAACGTGCTGACAATAAAAATTTAAACCAAAAATTGAAATTTTAAGGAAAAGATTAAACTTTTGTCTCTGGCAATGAGTGTAAACCATGACTCCGTGTGTGGCTTGGAGAAGATGAGGTGAGATTACAGTGGGTAGATTAGGTGAAATGGATTTTCTTGGAAAAAAAAGGGAAGAGTGTTTCTAAGTTGTATTTTGAGAGAAAAATTGAAGAAAACTAACGGAAGTGAGAGAGAGAGAAGATGAGGCTTAAGGCTTCCAAGAAAAAGAAATGAACATGCGAGACAAACAGATTTTTCAAAATCAATGATTTTATTTTTATTTTTATTATTATTTTAGTGTGAGGTTGACAGGCTAAGCATGCGTAAAGAGGGGACAGATCTTAGCAAAAAAAAAAAAAAAGGGATGGACTTTTGGATTTTGATCAAGTAACAGCGGGTGTTAAGTAACTTAATGGGGGATCTATAAAATGAACAAATTAATAGGGAGGATTAGCCTGTTACATAACTACATGATGATGGATTATTATTTCATCTAAAAATTATTTTATATGAAAATATTATAATAATATAAAAAAAACTTTCTTGCTTTCTTTTTTATGTGCCGGGGTGTTATTATTAATTAAAGGGATGATATTTGATGTGGGAAAGAAAAAATGGAAAAACTTTAAGCAAAAAGGGGTGGGCAAAATATATATAACTTATATAATTCTTAAGATTTAATTTTCAAGTCCAATATCTATATAATTAGAAACAGGGACATTTTTGGGGATGGACTGAACTATGGGTCGTCAGTGGCATTATGTAAAGTGGATAGACCGGCCTGGGTTTGCACCTATAAGAAACACAATTAAAACATGTTTAAATTTTTCAAGCTATCCTTGGAATTAATAGAAGTATAAACGCAAGCTTTTAATTATTGTACATTAAAGTCAAGCACTACCACAACATGTTTAGACTAAATGTACCAAATACAGCCAAGGGATATCTTTTTTTATTATTATAATTATAAAAGATATTATATTTATAGGTTTCCCCACACTCTTCATCAAAGAATCATCTTCTACTAAACTATGGACTGATTCTTCAAAAAAATTTCAATTTCAACTGGTTTTAGCTTAGGTCATTGAAGATTGGTTACAGCTGTAACATGTATTAAACGGACATTAGTCTTGGATTACTGTTTAGAAGTATATAGTGAACTCAAAACTTGAAAGTTGAAAGCTTGGATTAGGAAAGCTCACCCTCCTTCCAAAAAGTAAAAGCAATACAGTCCAACTCTCTTCAATTTTAGCTGCAATACCATCCAACTCTCTTCAATTTTACCTAGAAGCAAGCTCTCTCTATCTGTCTCTATAAATACACAAAGTTATTAGTTGCTACTTGCAAGGCTCGGTACACCAAAACAAACACACTTCTTAAACTCATCCCCAGTTATATATATCCCATTCCCAAATGGGTGCAGCCTCCTCAAATTCCAGCCAAAGCTCCCAAACAACCATTAAAGACAAAACATTTTCAGGGCTAGGGAACCTCATTAGGCACCTCCCCACTGGCACTGTCTTCTTGTACCTTTTTCTCAGCCATGTTGTGTCCAACAATGGAGACTGCGAGACCATCAACAAGTACCTCACCGCCATTCTTGTCGGTGTGTGTGGTTTTTCTTGCTTGTTTTCTTCATTCACTGATAGTTACGTTGGAGATGATGGGAAAACCCACTATGGGGTTGTAACATCGAAGGGTATTTGGCCCTCGACAAACTCTAGGAACGTGAACTTGTCGTCCTATAAGCTTCGGGTTGGGGACTTTGTCCATGCCTTTTTTGCACTACTTGTGTTTGCAGTTCTGGTGCTTTTGGATCAAAATACTGTGGGTTGCTTCTATCCATCGTCCGAGTCATTGGAGAAGATTCTGCTCATGGTGCTTCCTCCAGTTGTTGGTGTGGTTTCTAGTGTGGTTTTCATGTTCTTCCCTGATAGTCGCCATGGAATTGGATACTCATCAACTACCAACTCTTCACAAGATTCCACGACCGAAAGATTATTAGGTACTTCTGGAGTATGATGACGTGATACTTATCTCACATTAATGGTGGATCTCATATGAATTCAATTAGTGAGACCTACTATCATGTTAAAGGAGAGAGTACCACGTAAGTTCTGAATAATTACTCTGAAAACTTAAGGAATAAGTTTGAGTGTGGTTGCAATGTGTCTTCCGTGAATATATAGTAACGTGATACTCTTTCTTCCCACATTAATGGTGGATCCACATGAATTTAATTAATGAGATTCATTATTATGTGAGATTAGGGAGTACCGCGTCATTATTCTCCTGGAGTAATGAATAATTATTCCGGCCCAAAACCTAAGGAATTGGTTTGAGTGTGGTTGCAATGTATTTATTTGTGTTTCCCAATTTAAAGTACAAATGTTTGCTGGCTCTTGTAGTGAAGTTGTAACTTAATTATATTTTTATCCCTTTTAACAATGCTTGTTCTAGTTTAAAAATTTCGAGTGAAAATGTTATCAATTGAAAACATTTAATTTTTAGTGTTTGGTTGCATATCCGGAGTAGGATCCTGGTTTTCTTAATTAGACCTAGAATTAGGAAATTTTGGGCATGTTAACCTTCTTATAGGTATGTTATACGTATACTTTGTTGTTGGGGTTGCATATCCTAAAAGAAAGGTAATTATGTGTAAAAAAAAAAAAAAAGTTGCGTAAAAGTCATTTAAGTCATTTTGGTTTTCTTTTTAATTTTTAGGCATTGTATTGATAAAAACTAATGCATGAAAAAACTGATTGTAGCAGTAAGTAGTTACACTCCAAATATAGAGAGTGTGCTTTGTGATTACATGAAAGTATAAACTACTTGTAACTGTCAAGTGAACAATATTTGACATGACCCGTGAACATAAAACTAGTGACTCATAAGTTGTGTTAGATTTTATGACTTATGAGTCACGTGAAATGAGGTTTGGTAATTAGATTTTATTTTTATTTTTATTTTTTTTAAGGTACATACCTTTCAAACCAGCGGTATCACAATTGCTAATTTAGTCCGGCACAATCCAAAACCAACCAGAAAAAAAAAAGCTACTATCTAAAAGGATGATGTGCAAGTCACATTTAAAATTAATGCCAATATGAAACGAACTGTTTGATTCACACCAAATGTTTGCCAAACTATGTCAGTATGTCACATGGTTTCGTAACACCAAATGTTTGCCAAGCCATGCACATTTCACGTGGCTCATAATAATTCTGAGGAAGCTAAAATTGGTGACTCATAAAGTTATGAGCATATTGTTACAAAAATTAAAGTTGCTCCTATACATAGTCCAAACACCACCGGAGTAGTAGCACGTAGAGCAGCACGTAAAAGTATTTCGTTTATTTTATTATTATTATTTTTTTATAAGTATGTAAAAGTATTTCGTAAAGAAAGAAAGGTAAAATTTTGTATTGTACTTGCTAGCTTATACCAAATTCATATCAAGGCAACTCTTTTTCCAGAACTGGACCATTTGTGGAAACAATATATAGAATTGGACTCGTTTAATGGTAGCTGAACCTCGTTGCTAGTAGATATTAGTCTATTTTTTCAGGTGATGCCGTCATGGTTCAAATTCTCTATCTTACTCAGCCAATATATCTCTGACACGCATGTTAAACATGTTAGACACGACTATGATTTAACTATTTACGTCATTTTTAGAAGTGAAGAAACCGATGTTCATCGAAGACAACATACAGCACTTGAACATACGGGAAGAGAGTTAGGCATGCACATTCACATTTCTTATCCCATTGATGAATACGTTATACGTCATAATCATACGTTAAGTACGAGACTGCTGATTATTTGACCAGGAAAATATAGAAATATGGCATTATGTAAAGTTAATATACTGGCCTCATCGGGTTGCACAACTTGTACGGTAATTATATTATATTTTAGGAGTGTATTAAATATATACTTTTCTCTTTTACAGAAATTATGGATTCCGTTAATTAAATTTATAATGGAACCCACCATTTCGGAGTATCTAATAATTTTCTCCTATAATGAGGCACAATTAAATTGTGTTTAAATTTTTCAAGCAATCCTTTGAATAGAAGTATAAATACGCAAGCTTATAATTAATGTACATTTTAAAGTCAAGCACTACTACAAAATGTTTAGATTAAATGTAACCATATATGGCCAGGGATATCTTCTTCTCTTTTGTTTTTTTAAATTTTTTTTTGTTAGTATAATTAAACAAAATATTATAGGTTACCCACTTACCCCACACTCTTTATCAAAGCATCATCTTCTACTAAACTTTGGACAGATTCACCCAAAAAAGAAAAAAGAAAGAAAGAAAGAAATATTTCAATCGCTTTTAGCTTTATGTCATTCAGGATTGGTCAGAGATCTAATAAGTCACACATGAATTAAATGGACATTAATTAATTAGTCTTGGAGTACTGCATGTTAAGAAGTATAGTAAACTGAAATCTTTTTTTTTTTTTATATGAATTAGTAAACTGAAATCTTGAAAGCTTGGATTATTATTAGGAATGAAGCTCACTCTTCCGAAAAGTAAAACCATGCCAATACTATCCAATTCTCTTCAATTTTACGTAGAAGCAAAGCTCTCTAGTTGTCTCTATAAATACCCAAAGTTATTAGTTGCTACTTGCAAGGCCCATAACACAATACAAACACACTTCTCAAACTCATCCCCAAAACATTCGCAAATGGGTGCAGCCTCCTCAAATTCCAGGTCCAGGCAAAGCACCCAAATAACCATCAAAGACAAAACATTATCAGGGCTAGGGAACCTCATCAAGCTCCTCCCCACTGGCACTGTCTTCTTCTACCAGTTCCTCAGCCATGTCGTGTCCAACAATGGAGACTGCAAGACCATCAACAAGTACCTCACAGCCATTCTTGTCAGTGTGTGCGGCTTGTCTTGCTTATTTTCTTCATTCACTGATAGTTATGTTGGAGATGATGGGAAAACCCACTATGGGGTTGTAACATCGAAGGGTATTTGGCCCTCGGCGGACTCTAAGAACGTGAACTTGTTGTCCTATAAGCTTCGGTTTGGGGACTTTGTCCATGCCTTTTTTGCACTACTTGTGTTTGCGGTTCTGGTGCTTTTGGATCAAAATACTGTGGGTTGCTTCTATCCCTCGTCTGAGTCATTTGAGAAGACTTTGCTCATTGTGCTTCCTCCAATTGTTGGTGCGGTTTCTAGTGTGGTTTTCGCATTCTTCCCTAATGATTGCCATGGAATTGGATACCCTTCGAATATCGAATCTTCACAAGATTCTAAAACTGTAAAATTATTAAGTACTCCTGGAGTCTAACCAAGTGATACACCATCATATCACATGAGTGATAATATTCTAAGAATACTAAATAATTACTAAAAAACCCTAATTAACAATGTATGTTCCGATTCAATTTGTGATACGAATTGAGTCTTGTGACAAGCATTTTGAATAAAAATCTTCAGTTTCACACCAATTCAATAAGACTCAATTTTTATGTATATATTTTATTTTTATTTTTTCGGGTTTATAGCCTGTCTCTCACATCGCCACCTGGAGTAGATTGAATTAGGCCTAATTCATCAAGGGTAAAACTTATGTATAATTTTTTAGGTCAAGTACGTTAGGTTCCTAGTTGAATTCAAATACATTGAATTTAAATATTCTTGGAAAATATAACATTGTTTGTGTTTTATTGGTTAATACAATTATGTGTTTGAATTCAATTGAGAAACTTAATATACTTGACCTAAGGAACTGTACTTAAATTTTACCTATTCATCAAACTCTTGGTCTACATGGCAGACCGAATTTGGGCCTCGGCAAACACTTGTTGACCCAAACTAAATTTTATTGAAATACTTCAGTGCAAAGATTTGGAGTCCAAATATACCAACCATCAAATACCAGAAGTGGGCTATTTGAACTTGGGCATTCTTCCAGACCCAAGAGTAAAATACAACAATAATAACCAAAAAGTAAAACAATAAAAGAAATACGGATAATTAAAGAGAGATAGAACTGCTCTTCATTATTTGTATGTTTTGGTACTGTGGTACATAGCTTTCAAACCAATTGATACACAATTGACAATTCCTAATTTAGTCAGGCGCACTATACAAAACCGACAAGAAAAAAGCTACTTTCTAAAAAGGAAAGTTTTCTTTTTTTTGATAAGGCGCACTATACATGGCGCGTACAATTCGAAATGGACTTGCTAGCTTATACCAAATTCATATTAAGGCAACTCTTTTCCAGAACTAGACCCTTTGTGGAAACAATAGAATTGAACTCGCTTAATGGTAGCTGAACCTCGTTGCTAGTAGATATTAGTCTATTTTTTTAGGTAACGCCGCCGTGGTTCTAATTCTCCATCTTTAGGAGACACTATCGCACTCTGACTCAGTCAATATATCTATATATCTATATATATATATATATATATATATATATATATATATATATATATATCTATATATATATATGACACGCATGTAGAACATGAGACAAGTCTTTAAAAAACAAGAAATGGAAAATTAGACAACATATAGCACTTGAACAGGAAGAGCTAGGCCATGCATATTATTCACCTTATTTTTTTCCAGTCCCATTTCTTCTTATCCGATTGATGAACAATTCATACGTCAAGCACCACGCTGTTAATTATTTGACCAGGAAAATATAGAACTACAGCTAGCTAGCATTATGTAAAGTCAATAGACTAGCCCTCATCGGGTGGCACCTACACCTAGTAGAGGCAAAATTAAAATGTGATTAAATTTTCTAAGCAATCACTGGAATAGAAGTATAAATGCAAGCTTATAATTAATGTACATATCAACGTACGTCAAGTACTACAACGTGTTTAGACTAAATGTACCAGATATTGCCAAGAGATATCTTTTTCTTTTTTAAATATTAATTTTTGTTAGTATAATTAAACAAGATATTAAGGTTTCCCCACACGCTTCATCAAACGCATCATCTTCTACTCTACTTTAGACTGGTTCACAAAAAAAAAGAGTTTCAAACTTTCATTTGCTTTTATCTTTGGGTCATTCAAGATTGGTTAGAGCTCTAATAAGTCAAATGGACATTAATCAGTCTTGGAGTACTGTTTAAAAGTACATTGAACTGAAATCTTGAAAGCTTGGATTATTATTGAAGCTCACCCTTCCGAAAATAAAACCAATACTATCCAACGCTCTTCAATTTTACGTAGTAGCAAAGCTCTCTATCTGTCTCTATAAATACCAAAGTTATTAGATGCTACTTGCAAGGCCCATATCACAAAACAAACACACTTCTCAAACTCATCCCCAAAACATTCCCAAATGGGTGCAGCCTCCTCAAATTCCACGTCCAACCAAAGCTCCCAGACAACCATCAAAGACAAAACATTATCAGGGCTAGGGAACCTCATTAAGGTCCTCCCCACTGGAACTGTCTTCTTGTACCAGTTCCTCAGCCATGTCGTGTCCAACAATGGAGACTGCGAGACCATCAACAAGTACCTCACCGCCATTCTTGTCGGTGTGTGCGGCTTGTCTTGTGTCTTTTCTTCATTTACTGATAGTTATGTTGGAAGTGATGGGAAAACCTACTATGGGATTGTAACGTCAAAGGGTATTTGGCCCTCGACAAACTCTAAGAACGTGAACTTGTCGTCCTATAAGCTTCGGTTTGGGGACTTTGTCCATGCCTTATTTGCATTACTTGTGTTTGCAGTTCTGGTGCTTTTGGATCAAAATACTGTGGGTTGCTTCTATCCATCGTCCGAGTCATTGGAGAAGATTCTGCTCAAGGTCCTTCCTCCAATTGTAGGTGCGGTTTCTAGTGTGGTTTTCATGTACTTCCCTAATAGCCGCCATGGAATTGGATACCCTTCAAGTACCTAGGATTCCAAGTCTGAAAAATTATTAAGTAGTCCCATAGTATAAACATGTGATAGTCTTTCACATGAATGATTTATTATGTATGAATTACAAGAATACTGAATAATTATTCCAAAAACCTAAGGAATTAGTTTGATTGAGTTTGCAATTTGTAATCCCGGAGTATATAGTGACGTGATACTCATTATCACATGAGTGGATCTCACATGATTTTAATTAGTGACACACTATTATGTGAGAGAAGGGGAGTACTATGTCATTGTATTCTTGAAAACTGAATAATTACTCCGAAAACGTAAGGATTTAGTTTGAGTGTGGTTAATTGCAATGTATTTATTTGTGTTTCCCAATTTAGCGGTTTGATATATGTTTGCCTGCTCTTATTATCAAGTTGTAACTTGTATCTTTATTCATTTTAATAATCGCTGTTCTATTAATTTGTGAAAGAAATTGAGTCTTGGGAGTTGGGACAGACATTTCGAATAAAATCTTCAGTGTCACTCTTAGGGTGGGTTTGTTTCAATGTAATCCCTAGGTGGATCTTGGTTTTCTTGAGACCTAGATTGTGGAGATTTTGGCATGTAATACTTCTTATTAGTATGTTAGACCCATATTTTACTGTTAGGGTTGCATATTCTAAAAGAAAAGTAATTATCCTAAAAGAAAAAGTATAATAAAAGAAAAATTTATGTGAAAGTAATTAAGTCATTTTGATTCTCTTTATGAGTTTTAGGCATTGTATTAATAAAAACTAATGCATGAAAAAATTGATTGTGACTTAAGTAGTTCCACTCCAAAAATAGATAATGCACTATGAAATTACATGAAACTACTTGTAACTGTAAGCAGTTTGTTTATGAGAGTTTGTTAGAACTAATGTTAAATACATGTTAGGTTATTTTGGAAAGATTACATGAAAATGGACATAAGAAGTCCTATTCCAATAATAGATATAGATGGCAAGAGTTTTGTAGTTCACCGGTCACTTCCTGATGTTATAACGAAAACATCCATGATTCAAATATCCCCTCCCCAAATATCGAATTATAATTTTTTCATGTTTTAAAAAGTTCATAACCTTTCAAATGTTTCATTCTAGTTCTTACCCTTTTATTCATGTTTTCATTTTAGTGCTTACTAGTACCAAGTGATGAATGGATAAATTTGATGTAGCAAACGATAAAATCAAAATAATATGCAAATACTGATCTAGAGAGGAGAGGAGGGAAGATTTAAATCCTGAATGTCTTTCTTGCAAAAACCAAGAGGTACCTGATGATGTAAGGCTCCTAACAACAAAAGGAAAAGAAGAGAAAAACACCGACACACAATTGGGCCTTATGTTTTCCATTTTTCTCAGGTTTAGCGGAGTTCATATTGCCGCCACTTGGAGTAGATTGAATGAGGCCTAATTCATCACTCTTGTGCTATATGGCTGACCAAATTAGGGCCTCGGCAAACAATTGTTGACCCAAACTAATACTTATTCAAAAACTTTAGTGCAATGATTTGATGTCCAAATATACTAGCCATGTTTGTCAAACCATGCTTATTTCGTAAGGTAAAACATGGTTGAAATGTATATGGTACGGACAATTTCGTAATGTACTTGCTAGCTTATACCAAATTCATATCAAGGCAACTCTTGTCCAGATCAACTGCACCCTTTGTGGAAACAATAGAATTGGACTCGTTTAATGGTAGCTGAACCTTGTTGCTAGTAGATAGTAGTCTATTTTTTCAGTTAAGGCCGCCATGGTTGAAATTCTCCATCATTGTCGACACTCTCGCACTCAGCCAAAATTATACATCTCTGACACGCATGTTGAACATGAGATAAGTCCAAAAAAAGAGAGCAAGAAATGGCAAATTAGACACCAGTTTGATTTAACTATTTAAGTCATTTTTAGATGTGGAGAGAAACCGATAAACATCCAACACAACATATAGTACTTGAACGGGAAGAGCTAGGCGGCTAGGCCATGGATAATCACCTTTTTTTTTTTCCCTTGTATACCCATTTCTTCTTATCCGATTGATGACCACATCATATATGCATCAAGGCTCAAACACCACACTGTTGATTATTTGGCCAGGAAAATATTAAAATATTAAAATATAGCACAATTTAAAGTGAATAGACTGGCCTCATGGTTTTGCACCTATAGGAGGCACATTTAAAATGTGATTAAAAATTTCAAGCAATCCTTGTAATAGAAGTATATGAATGCAAGCTTATAATTGATGTAAATATATATTAACAATTTAACATCAACCAGTACAACATATCTTTAGACTAATATAATGTCATGTACCAAATATGACCATGATATATCTTTCTTTTTTCGTTAGTATAAATGTATAATTAAACAAGATTAATTATAGATTTAATTTTCAACACGCTTCATCAAAGCATATGCTTCTACTAAACTTTGGACTCGTTCAACAAAAAACAAAATTCAATTGCTTTTAGCTTCAGGTCATTCAGGATTGGTTTAGAGATCTAATAAGTCACACTTTAAAGTTTAAACGGACATTAGTCTTGGACTGTTTAGAAGTATAATAAACTGAATTTTACGTAGAAGCAAGCTCTCTATCTGGCTCTATAAATACCAAACATACACACTTGTTAATTAAACTCATCCCCAATAATATTATATATCGCACACCAAAACATTCCCAAATGGGTGCAGCCAAGTCCAAGCAAAGCTCCCAAACAACCGTCAAAGACAAAACATTATCAGGGCTGCTAGGAAACCTCATCAAGCTCCTCCCAACTGGCACAGTCTTCACGTACCAGTTCCTTAGCCCTGTCCTATCCAACAGTGGCAACTGCGAGACCATCAACAAGTACCTCACTGCCATTCTTGTAGGTGTGTGTGGCTTGTCTTGCTTCTTTTCTTCATTCACTGATAGTTACATTGGAGATGATGGGAAAACTAATTATGGGGTTGTAACAAAGAAGGGTCTTTGGCCCTCACTGGACTCTAAGAAAGTGGACTTGTCAACATATAAGCTTCGGTTTGGGGACTTTGTCCATGCCTTTTTTGCGCTGATTGTGTTTGCGGTTCTGGTGCTTTTGGATCAAAAAACTGTAGGTTGCTTCTATCCGGTGTCTAAGTCCTTTGAGAAGACTTTGCTCAAAGTTCTTCCTCCAATTGTTGGTGCGGTTTCTAGTGTGGTTTTCATGTTCTTCCCTAATAATCGCCATGGAATTGGATACCCTTCAAGTACTACTAACTCTTCTTCACAATCACAGAGTTCAAAGTCTGGTGGCCAAGTATCCTTGACGAAAGTTTGAGTTGCATTGTATTTGTTTATGACATATATTTGTTTGCTCGTCTTATGGTCAAGTTGTAATGGTCGTTTAGGTTCGGTTTCATAGAGGAAAGTGATGTCCAAGTAGGGTGGAATTAGAAGTTTAATTTAGGGTGGATAGGGATGAAGCCAAAAATTTAATTTTAGAGCACCATAATTGTAAAGATATATGCGTATATATAATCTATATAATTAATAGGGTTTTATTAAAAGAAATAATTTTTTTTTAAATAACGAATGTTGAGAGAGAGAGAGAGAGAGAGAGAGACTTTTGTTTGTGATAAAGTAACATGTTATTAGGTAACTTAATCTATCAAAAATTAATGGGGATGATTAGCCTATCATGTAACTATGTAGGAGTGAATTATTGTTTCATTTAAGAATTATTTTATATAAAAATATTATAATAGTATAAAAAACTTTTTTTATTTTCTCTTTTATACAAGTTGTTATTATTAACTAAAGGGAGGGTGTTTGCCGTGGGAAAGAAAAAAATGGAAAAACTTAAAGTAAAAAAAAGGTGGGTACATGAGATGATATGATGAAGGAGTAATTCAAGTGTATCATATATATATATATATAATTCATAATGTTTAACTTTTAAGTCTAATATCTACATAATTTTTTATTTTTTTTTTAAATCATGACATTTTTGGGGGGTGATTTTTTAAAATTGAGGGTAGACATATTTCATTTTTTAAAAAGCCACGATATTTTTGGGGTGGACTGAATTATGGGTGGAGACTTTTCAAAATTGAAGTTGGACACGTGCCTACTCTCATCACAATATAGCTCTGCCCCAGTGACTTGCATGTGTCCAAGTCACATGTAAAATTCGAAGAGGGACTGGAACGCACTGTTTGATTCACACCAAATGTTTGCTAAACCATGTCACATGGTTTGTAACACCAAATGTTTGCCAAACCATGCTCATTTAACGTGTCTCGTAATACTAAAATTGGTGACTCGAAATTTGATGAGCTATTGATACAAAATTTAAAGTTTCTCCTAGTCCTAACTCCACTGAAGCTAGAGCACCTATAAAAGTATTTTGTGAAGAAAGTTAAACCATGATTATAATATGTATTGAACGTATAGAGTGATTATGTGTGACATGATCTCAGCAACGTTACTTGTACCTTCTTTCACTAAAATGTTAGTAAGGACAAGATAACGAATCAAAACTCAACAAAACTTGTAAGGTAGTGATTGTTACTTTGTTTTGTTACACACCGTGTGCTAAACTTTGACGCTGCACTGAACTGTAACTTGGACCACATAGCTACGTTTCTATTTGCCTGTAATGATCTTATTGGCTGAAGCCATAAGTTGCTCATAGAATTAAAAAGACGTATGCATAAATGGAACTTTATTTTGGGGTTTTCTTTCTTAAAGCCAATCTTTTTACAGTATAAACAAGATATTTTAGGTTTTTCCACCCGTACGTTTCATCAAAGCATATGCTTCAATTAAACTTTAAACTAAAAAAAAAAAAAAAAAGATAAGAAAAAAATCACTTGCTTTTAGATTCAAGCATATGCTCTAACAGTTTAGAGTCTATTTTAGAATTACGAGATTTGGAAATAGTTTATTTTAGACCCAGTTTGGAAGAATCCTCTTCGAACTCATTACGTGGCAAATAAATAAACCATCCACGTGTATTTTTAGTCATATGACATTTTTAATGAGTCATGTGACTTTTTAAAATACACATGTGGATGATCTATTTGTTTATCACATACTGTATTGAAGGAGGATTCTTCCAAATTGGGTTAAAAGTAAATTTTGACCAATTTTTCATATCTAGCTAGCAATATGAAAAATACTATGTCACGAAATAAATCAATTTTAACTAAAGATGATTTTTTTCCTAAGCGGTGAAAGATCGAGGGGGTTAGTCTTTGAGTACTGTCGAGAAGTATAGTAAACTGATTGAAAAGCTTGGATTAGGATTGAAGCTCACCGGCTCACCCTTTCGAAATGTATAAGCAATACCATCCAATCCAACTCACTTCAATTTTACGTAGAAGCAAAGCTTTCTAGCTGTCTCTATAAATACCCAATTGGTAGGCGTTACTTGCAAGGCCCATAACACAAAACAAACACACTTCTTAAACTCATCCCCAAAGCTTTCCCAAATGGGTCCAGCCAAGTCCAAGCAAAGCTCCCAAACAACCATCAAAGACAAAACATTAACAGGGCTAGGAAACCTCATTAAGCACCTCCCAACTGGCACTGTCTTCATGTACCAGTTCCTCAGCCCTGTCGTGTCCAACAATGGAGACTGCGAGACTATCAACAAGTACCTCACAGCCATTCTAGTTGGTTTGTGTGGCTTTTCTTGTGCATTTTCTTCATTCACTGATAGTTACGTTGGAGATGATGGGAAACCCCACTATGGGGTTGTAACATCGAAGGGTATTTGGCCATCACCGAACTCTAAGAACGTGGACTTGTCATCATATAAGCTTCGGTTTGGGGACTTTGCCCATGCCTTTTCTTCATTGATTGTGTTTGCGGCTTTAGTGCTTTTGGATCAAAATAGTGTGGGTTGCTTCTATCCGGTGTCTGAGTCATTTGAGAAGACTTTGTTCAAAGTGCTTCCTCCAATTGTTGGTGCAATTTCTAGTGTGGTTTTCATGTTCTTTCCTGATAATCGCCATGGAATTGGATACCCTTCAAGTACTACTGACTCTTCTCCACAGAGTTCTTAGTCTGGTGGCGAAGTATCCTTAACGAAAGCGTAAGGAATATTAGTTTGAGTGTGGTTGCTTTGTATTTATTTATGTTTCCCAATTCAAAGGTTTGACATATGTTTGCTGTCTCTTATGGTCAATTTGTAACTTGTATTTTTTATTCCATTTTAACGTATGACTGTTCTGGTTCAATTCATGAAAGGAATTGAGTCTGAAAGAGCCGGACTGGGTATTTTCATTATGTCGAGTACAATTAGGGCAGGGTATATCCATTTGAGTCTAGTTATAATTAATGTTAATCCGGATTTCATTTCAAAGGGGGAAGATTAAAAGACAAGAATGAAATCAAAATTAATTAATCTGAAAATATTAATCAACGCTAATATAAAAAAATAAATAAAATTATATAATAATATAATAGTCATACAAAATATTATATAAATGTAAACTATAATTTATTTTTCATGTCTAGGTTAATTTACTCAGTTGTCCCCAACAATTTTTCATATTAAAACTGTTTCATGATTTCTTTATTCTCAATCATTTTTTTAATATATTTTTCTCGATGTATGTGACAAAACAATCATTTATCTATTGATCTCTTATTCGATTACATAATCGATTTTTAACAATATTCATTGTTGATAACGCCCTTTCAACAATAGCTATTGCAAATGGTAAGATCAATGTCAATATCAATAATGAGTACATCAATAACAATATGCTAGAAAAGTCGTATAACCGCCGGCCACTGCCTTCATTACTTTTAAAAAATTATGCAGAATTGAAATTTCTTCTCGATTATTATAATTATTTAGAATTAATTTGAGTTTATAACAATAATCCAAAGTGTCAAACAATGAAAAAATCAAAAGATTAAAAGGGGGGATGATTAATGGAGGAACTGAGACATTAGGGATAGTTTCATGAGAGAATAAGACACGTAGTGTTTTCTTTTTTTATTATAAGCACCAGGGCCGGCCCTGGGGTAAGCCCAGCAAGCCCCTGGGCTAGGGCAACCCCCCACCCCAGGGCAACCAATTGGCCAAAAAAAATTTTATAGTATACATATAAAAAAAAAAAAAAAATTTGTATTCATAAAAAAAAAAAATTATTAGAGGGCAAAAAAAAATTATTTAGAGGGCAAAAAAAATATTTAGAAGATAAAAATAAAAAATAATCATAAAACCGGAGGACAAAAAAAAAATTTTGAAGGCAAAAATAAAAATTAAGCATAAACCGGAAGAACAAAAAAAAAAAATTAAAGGGCAAAATCTTCCAATAATCATAAACGGGGGACAAAAAACAAATTTACAGGGCAAAAATAAAAATAAAGCAAAAACCGGAAGAACAAAACAAAAATTAAAGGGCAAAATCTTCCAATTAATCATAAACCGGTGGACAAAAAACTAATTTACAGGGCAAAAATAACAATTAAGCAGAATCATCCCACAATCCAGCAGATCTAAGGCCTAATCCAAGAGACATAACCGGCAAAACACAACCAAACGTGCGAAAAAAAGAAAATCCCCAAATTCACAATACAAAAAAATCCCAAATCCCTAAACCAAATCACCTGAGATTCCTCATTCCCGTAACCACCGTCGACCGGCACAAAGAAAAGAACATCCCACTAGACGGTCCAGACCAGCATCTCACGCAGACGCCAGATCTGTACCGTTTCGGTGACTTCTCATCTTCTCAGCCTGCTCAGCCCGCAGCCAGCCCCGCCGGTCCGTCACGCTGCCCACGCAGAAGAAAGAAAGAGACCACCGGACTCCGGAACCGGTCCACCGCCTGCTCTCTCTCTCTCTCCGGTCCGTCCGTCCGGTATTTTCTCTCTCTCTCTCTCTCTCTCTCTATCTCAAATAGCCTTCAGAATTTCAGATAGCCTTTAAGGCTTTAACACTTTTAGAGTTTTACTTTTAGTCTTTCGGTTTTGTCTTATGCAGTGATTTTTTTTTTTTTTTTCTCTGTGTGTCACTGTGTGTGTGTGTGTGGTGATGCGTTATTCACACAGATGCCATTCAAATTGAATGGCTTATGGCTTTTACTGGGTGGGTCCGAAGTGGTGGGTCAGTGAGACAGTGGCTCAGTGCACACAGTGGTGGGTCAGTGAGACAGTGACTCAGTGCATATGCACTGAGGCACTGACTGTTTGCTTAATTGCTTTAATATTATTTTTTTATTTTTTTTATTTGTTTTTAAAAGTTTGATTAAATATATTGTGATTTGTGTGAGCATTTTATGGGAACGTAATAGTGTTATTAACACTAAAACATTT
Source organism: Fagus sylvatica (assembly GCA_907173295.1). Classification (NCBI taxonomy): domain Eukaryota; kingdom Viridiplantae; phylum Streptophyta; class Magnoliopsida; order Fagales; family Fagaceae; genus Fagus; species Fagus sylvatica. The sequence goes on from OU015772.1 coordinate 4,755,641, forward strand.
TTTAGTTAAAAACTATTAAACCTAAAATAATATTAATAGGATATTAGTTTAGATTTTTAGGAGTATAATATAATTTTTTTATTATTTGAACGAGATTGTAATATTATATAGATTGTAGGTACTATGACGAAGAATGAAAATGACAAGAACAGAGTGAGATTTCGAAAACAAAAGTCGGGATATTATAATAGAGTAGTTAAGCAACGAAAAGAAATAATGGCAAAATCATTAAAGGGTTCGATTTCTAAACTATTTAATGCCAAAATTCAAAAATCTGAATCTTCGAGTCAAGTTGAAGAAGCTAGTGGTGAAGATATGAATGAAGTCCATGTGGAGCTTAACGAAAGTGTTGTAGCAAATGAAGAATTTAGTAAGGAAGAAGCTAGTGGTGAAGATATGGATGAGGCTCATGAGAGTGAAGATGTTGATGTAGCAAATGATGAATTTAGGGAGGAGCATAATGAAGATAATCTTAGAGATGGAGGTGTTAATGAAGAAGCTAGTGTAAGTATGCTTGACCTTGAGAAAGATGTTGATGTGAACTACGATCCAGGGTTGTGGGGAATTATTAATGACACTAAGAGGATGATGTTAGTTAAAAAAGGTCCCATTAAGATCTTAAAAGAAAATGATGAGTTTCCAAAAGAACCAAATCGAGGGAGACACTTTTCTTCTAAACTTTACACTTCTAATCGTCCAAATGGTGAGAAGCAAGAAAGGAAGTGGCTTGTGTATTCAAATGAGTTGGATAAGGTGTTTTGTTTTTGTTGCAAGTTATTCAAGCATAACCCAATGACAACTGGTTTGGCTGAAGATGGAATTAATGATTGGCATAACCTTCCTACAAAACTCAGAGATCATGAAAAGAATCCAGAACACAACCTCAATGTCGTGAAGTGGGTGGACTTACAAATGAGACTTAAACAAGAAGCAACAATTGACAAACAAGTGGAGGCACTAATCAACAAAGAGAGAATTCGTTGGAAGTTGATATTAGCTCGAATAATTGGGGTTGTGAAAACCCTTTCTCGAAATAGTTTGCCATTTCGTGGAAGTAATGAGAAGATTTATGAGAAGAATAATGGGCTTTTTTGTCAACTTATTGAATTTCTTGCAGAATTTGATCCTGTTATGAAAGATCACCTTCGGCGTGTGGTAGATAAAGAAGTTCAAAATCATTATCTTAGCCACAAAATTCAAAATGAATTGATAAGTTTGTTGGCAAATGAGATTAAATTTTTCGAAGAAATTCGAAAAAAGATTTTAATGTTGAAGCAAGTGAAAATGGAGGATTTTTCGTTTATAAAATTACGTCGGGGCTTGGGCTTTTCCTTGATTGTACTCATTGATGATATAAGAGGACAGATCAAATATAAGTAAACATCATACAAAGAAGAAGTAAATCCTAACATGTTCCATGTGGATGTCGCATTATTGTTGGCAAAATCTTGTGTGAAAGCAAGATTTTTTTGATATGTGGATTTATACTTTGTTTTGTTCAACACATCGATGGGATGTTCTTAAAACATATGTGAAAGGCTTGTCACCAAAGGCATTGTCAGTAACTCGTTGGGAAAGTCATATTGAGAGTGTTAGAGCAATAAGAAGTCAACCGGAGGAATTAAGAGATGCCTTGATTGAAATTTCAAATACTTCTAAAGATGATGTTGTGATGGCGGAAGCTAAAGGCTTGTGTTTCAATGCTTTGGAAGATTTTGAGTTCTTGATAAGCTTGTGTATTTGGTACAAAATCTTAGATAAAGTTAATTGGGTTAGTCAAGTACTTCAAAAAGAAGAGATCGAACTTGAGAATGCAATTATAAAAATAAAGGAACTCATTTTATTCTTTGAGGAGCTTAGAGAAGATGGTTTTCTAGACTTGATAGAGGAAGGTAAAGAGCTTGCAAAGAAAGTTGGTATTGAACCGGCATTTACAGTAAAAAGAGTAGTTCGTAGAAAGAAGCAATTTGATGAGGATGTGGGAGAGGATGCCTAATGAAAGTCAATCGCCTCAAGAGAAGTTTAAAGTTACCTACTTCTACCACATTATAGATCAAGCTCTTACATCACTTAAGGATCGGTTTGAGCAATTTCAACGTTATGAAGAAATCTTTGGATTTTTGTTGAATGGAAAGTTCAAAAGCATTAGTGAAGACAAATTGATGGAACATTGCAGCCAATTACAAAGTTTCTTGGAATATAAAGAACATTGTGATATTTATGCGGATGAGTTATTTCAAGAACTTAGATATCTGAAAACATTATTACCGAAGGATGTAACAAAATCGATTGACATCCTCAATACTATAAAGTCTTATTGGGAAGAGGGTGGATTCCAAACAGTATGGGTTACATATCGCATTTTGTTAACTATACCGGTTACAGTTGCTTCAGCGGAAAGGAGTTTCTCTAAGTTGAAGTTAATAAAAACTTATCTTCGGACTACTATGTCACAAGAGAGATTAAGTGGCTTGGCTATGATCTCAATTGAGAATGAATATTTGGATAAGCTAAATTATGATGACTTGATCGAAGATTTTGCTTCAAAAAATGCAAGGAGAAGTAATTTTCTTGGAGTCTGATAGTGTTAATTTATGGTTAGTCTCCTGTAAATATGTTGTTAAGGAGCTTATTGTAAATACAATATTATATAATAAAAATGTAGCCATCAAAGGCTTTTGGGGGTGGATGTAGGTCTTAATGACCGAACCACGGTATCTTTTTGTTTCTACTCTCTCTACTCTTTACTATTATTGCTTTATATTTTCTTACACACTGTAACTGGTTAAAAGTACAACATAACCTTGATTTTGTATAAAAAAAAAAAAATTTTGGACTTTATATTATTTTTTTTAATATTAAATAATAAGTAGCAAATAGGGCAACCAAATTAGGCTGGGGCTAGGGCAACCCAACGCTCGGGGCCGCCCCTGATAAGCACTTTGCCCCCATTTATTACTATTTTCAGTATATGACCACCCACGCCGAGCATGTCGATGAGGCTTTGAAATGAAAAATTTGATGACAGACGACTATCTCTTACATGTAACATTATTATTACCGCTCAATTAAAACAATTTTGATAACTACAATTTTTCAAATGGGTGAAATGCATCAATTCATATACGATTGTTCACTTTATACATAATCATATTTAAGAGATATCCCAAAGAGTGTAAATATAATTTTATTAGGATATTTTAGAAAATTGTTTGGAAGATATTCCATTAAGTTATCCTAGCATATTATACCAAACTATGAAATACAAATTCAAGATTTTATTTTGTGTTATTGCTAAACAAATAAATAGAAATAATTATTTTTTGGACAAGGTTTGGTTACAAACCAGTTTGTAGCCAGTTTGCTACAACCCACTATGTGGTAGCTTATAAGATCATCCACATGTATTATTTAAAGAAGTTACATGACTCATTAAATCTATACTATAATGTAAAATCGAAGCTTTTTGACTTTTGGTTGACCTCATCATGTTGTGCCACATAAGCTTTTGAAATCTCACAATTTTACACCTCATTATTTTAATATATATTTTCTAATTGAATTTAAATTTTATTCTATTATTAAACCTTCCATTAGAATTTTGACACATCATATTTTCTTTAATATAAGAATATATTATTCCATATATAAAACACAATCATAATTAATGTCTAATACTAACATATATTCCATATATAAACACAATATAAATATCTTTTAATAATAATCATAATTATCAATTTTCATCAAGATTTTTAGAGTTTTTTTTTTTTTTTTTTTTTTTTCTTATGTATTTCATTTAATTTTGTTGCTGGCAATGGAGAAAGATGGATGGATTTGTTATAATGAAACCATGTGAGCTTGAAATGAGTTATGAAAATTATTTAGGTTTGATCATATAATCATGTGTCCATGTATTTATTTGTTCTTCTTCTTATTTTAAGTATCCTTTATTTTATTTTTGGATGAAACATGATCCATATGGTAAATATAAACATGAATCGTGTTTTATAAAAATTTGACTATATTCAACTTATGCTAAAAGAAAAATTACATTATATTAAATTTTAATTATCCTATGATAAATACTTTCTTAGTTATTTTTTTAAACAAAAAAGTAGGATTTATCCTAAATCCGATTCTTAAAGTCTCTTTATCGATCTTGCCTACAACATTTTGAACTACAAAAAAAAAAATCAACAAAAAAGTAAAAGGAATCAAAATTAATTTAGATTTTATTTTTAATAATTTTCCTGTGCATCGCACAGGTTTGCGACTAGTAGGTCATATGACTAAAGTACATGTAGATGATCTTTTGTTTTTTGATAGAAAAATAGAAATAATTATTTTATTACAATTTCTTGCATTCCTTAAATATTTACTTATGGACAGAGTTTGCTTACAAACTGATTTGTTGCCAGCTTACTACAACCCATTACGTGATAATTAATAAGATCATCTATGTGTACTTTAGCCACATGACCTATTTAATGAGTTATGTGACTTCTTTAAATAATACATGTGGATGGTCTTATAAGTTATCATGTAATGGAGAAATTATTCAGTCCACCAAATGAACTTTGTCTTTACTAGTGGATTGTGTTTGTTGTCAAACCTTGTACTTTACTTCTATTCTCAAGTAATCATTATTATGGTAGACTAAACGTAACGTCAATTTTGCACAAACATTTTTTCTGGTCCGGGATTATAGCTGGCCCCTCACCTTCCCACCTAGAGTAGTAGATTGAATGAATTAGCCCACATCACACTCATGCTGAAACCTATTAAATTAACTGGCCACAACACACAAAAATGGGCCATTTGAACTTGGGCTTCCTCCCAGACACCTCCAAAAAGAAATTAAAACAATAAAGGACAGAGAGAGAAAGAAAGCTGCCCTTTCTTATTTGTAAGGTCTGGCATATAGCTTTCAAACCAACGGTATCTCAATTCCTAATTTAAAATATGACACTATCCAAAACTGATTGTTTGCACATAAAAATAATTTTTGGGCCTGCTAATAAACCGTTATAAATAAACCGTTACCTAACAGTTCTTCAAGATCGAACTGCTTGTAACTGTTTTTAACTCAGTCTAAACATGATCTCAAGATGAAACTGGGTCTTAAATAAAGTACATGTAAAATATGACACTATCCAAAATTGATTGTTTGCACATAAAAATAATTTTTGGGCCTGCTAATAAACCGTTATTTAACAGTTCTTCAAGATCAAACTGCTTGTAACTGTTTTTAACTCAGTCTAAACATGACCTCGAGATGAAACGGTTTATTCAAAATGAAGAAAGTAACTGTTTAATTGAAGAAATTGTTGCTCGAGGAAGGTATAAATAGAAGAAAAGAAATTAGTTACGAGGCCCCGCGTATTTTCAAGAGTTCAATTGTGATTCAAAGTGTGTTTAAAGTGTGTTCAAGTGTGTTTAAGCGTGTTCTAAAGTGTGTTCTAGTGTAATTCAGTGTATTTGAGTGAATTTAGTGTGATTTCAGTTCGAGTGAGAGTTAGATCTTGCAGTTTGGATCCTTCAAGTGTGTGAGAGTAACAAGAAACTTCTTATTTTGTAAGTTTTTGTTGTTTTTGTTCAGTTCGAAGTAATTGTACTTACTTACTGTTTAATAATAAAGATTCTGTAGTTTATTATTTTTTACTGCTTTGTTGAATTCGAAGTTGTTTATATTTATAGAAAATAAATAGTAGATTTTTATCTCGAAACTGAATTTGTTATCAAGTTTGTCTTATAGATTGTTTAATATCAACTTCAACAGTAAAATTATAAGTAAATCAGTTAAGTGTTTATCATTGCTGGATCGAACCAAGTCCTTTATCATTAAGGCATAATTCGGACCAAAGACACCCTTTTGATTTACAGAAGTTAGATCATAAATTAAATGATCAGTTTGGATAAAACTGGATAATGAACTTGATTAATTAATAAAATTTAGTTTTGTTCAAACACTGATGACCAGAAGAAAGCTACTATCCAAAAAGGAAAATCTTTCTCTGTATGGTCGTTTATATAGGAAAGTGATGTCCAAGTCACATGTGAAACTCGGAAAGAGAATGTTTTAGAAGCACCAAAGCAATGCCCACATGATATTCAGAAGGAAGTAGAATTTTTGGAATCTCAGGAGTGGAACTTGCACGTCAATCTTTGCTGAAAACATACTGTTTGGTCACACTAGATGCCTGCCAAACCATGCTCATTTTACATGGCTCGTGGGGGGGAAATAATTTGGAATCAGTTGAACTAGAACTGGAAATTGAGGAATTAACTAAATCGTACCATTTCATAGTTCGGGCATGACCGAGCTGTATCGTGTGTTCGGACATATTCAAATAATGTCAAGTGTCTAGTCGGATGTAGATTTCTGTTCGGGAATGACTGATCAAACTCCTGTTCAGGCAACCCAAAACGAACTAAGATTGTATTAAAACCCAGCATTAAATGCCTAAAATATCAGGGCATAGATCTTTGAATATGCCACTTAAGTTAAAAACTCCAAGTGGTAAACCCTGAACTAACTTTTGCTTTAATCTCCATAAATGTCCAAAATATCTAAACAAAGAGTGTGGAACACGTTTAAACTTAAAACCCAGAATTAGCTGTAATAAAGGGGTGATGATCCTCCATTAATGAACTGACAGGACCCACGTTCAGGGCAGAGATATACTAAATCAGAGAGCCAAAATATCTTTGATTTCTGACGAAATTAAGATTATTGGGAAGGTGAATTGGTAAATATCATGAAATATCTCCTGAATTGAGGCAGGTATAAATAAAAGGGGAGGCATAATTTTGAGAGGTATGTGCTTTTAGACTTTGAATTAAGAGAGCTCTGTGATTACGTTTCTTAATTCATTTTGTATTCAGAAAACTGACTAAGGCATCGGAGAGCAAAAGGCCAACCCCCACTGGGTTAACCAAGGTTCTAACGGCTTGTTCTTGCTGCATTGCTATTTCGTGTTACAGGAGACAGGAATTCTGTTCGGACGAACATCAATAGCATTCGGATTCAATCTTCTGGTCAGCTTTTCTCGTTTGTCATAATTTAAGTTCCTCCAGCTCGTAACTTGTACAACTGCAAGGAAGTAGTTGTGACTTGTAAAATTAATAAATATGCTAAATATATATATATATATATATATCCAAAGTGTAAACTCACGCTAAGCATTTGGATTAAAAATTTAGTTGCTTATTTTGTTGAAAGTTGGACCAATGGATAAAAATATAGTTGTACCTATAAAATTAAAGTTTTAAAACACTATACAGGGCAGATTCAGGAATTCAATCTAGGGTGGACACCTTTTTAATCCTAAAGTTTAATAGACACAATACAAAAAATATCAAAAGCCGATATACATTATTTATATAACCAAAAAGTAACAAACAAAAACTCGTTATTAACCTTTTACAATTGATTTTGACATGTGTTTCATATTTTGAAACCGTTACATTATAACTTTATTATTAATACTACGAGAAATGTCTTTCCCTATGTATACAATCAATTATAACTCATTTGACTACGCAATCGATTATTCACAATCTTCATAACTGAAAATAATATTTTTACAATGGCAATCGTAACTGGTAAGTTTGATAGTAAGTTATATATTATATATATATATATATATACCTAGAAAAAAAAAAGTTTAACAAAAAAATTAGAGTCATTCTACAATACTCACTCTTTTTGTGAGTTTGGTACCCACTCAATTGTTTTTATCAAATATGATGTAATTGCCATCATATGTGATGGTAGTGCTATCCAATGTGATGTTGGTACTCTCCAATTTTATATATATTAAATTTAAATAAATAAATAAAAATTTAGGGTATCAAGTAACGTGATTCATAGGTACCAACATATGTGGGGTAATTCCATCATGTGTGATACTAATATCATCAATGTGATATTTTATCTATTAAAAGTACTACACGCATCAAAAAGAGTGTGGGTATTGTAAAATTATTCAAAAAATTGAGGGTGGATACTTTATAAAATCCAATTATTTATTATATTTTATACCTAATATGTTTTTAAAAAAATATTTGAGGGTGGGCGTATGATTGTATGGTGGATCCGTCCCTGACACTATATATATAAGTAAATAAGTTAAAAATCTAATAAAAAAAAAAAAAACTAATTCAAATTCACACAATCTCTCCGACAAGCATGGATGTTTGAACTTGAGATAAGTCTAATTAAAACAAGAAATAGGTTAGTCGCCACTTTGATTAACAAGTTTAAACATTTTTAGATATGAGAGGCCGGTTGGTCGACTGAATACAACATATCCGATGATGTACACTTCATACATCAAGTAGGAAACTGTTGATTTTTTGACAAGCAAAAAAAAGAAATACAGCATTACGTAAATTGAATAGACTGTTCTCATCAATATGCACCTATAAGAGGCACAATTAAAATGCGTACTAAATTTTTCAAGCAATCCTTTGAACAGAAGTATAAATGTGAGCTTAATTAATGTACATATTAAGGTCAGGCAATACTACAACATGCTCTTAAACTAATGTCATGTACGAAGTATGTTCTAGAGGCATCTATTTTTTATATATTATTTTTTGTTAGCATATATGAACAAGAAAACCTAGGTTTCCCCACACGCTTTATCAAAGCATATTATATACGCTTAGAATAAGCTTTGGACTGGTTCACCCAAAAAAAAACAATTAACTGCATGTTGGTCAATTGAGTTTGGTTAGAGAGCTCCAAGTCACACTTTTACCACCTGAGTGGTGGGGGGGTTAAGGTGTGAGGGCCATAGTGTTGAAGTACTATTTAGAAGTGTAATAATCTATACTATAATGTAAAATCGAGACTTTTTGACTTTTGGTTGACCTCATAATATTGCGCCACATAAGCTTTTGAGTTCTCATAATTTTACACATTATTTTAATATAACACTAAATACTTTTTGCCGCCCATGAGCTCATGATCACACCCATTGCCAAAAGTAAACGCAATTGCTTCCAACTCTCTTCAATTTTAGGTAGATGGATAAAATCATGAAAGCTCTGTGTCTGGCTCTATAAATAGCCCATAAGTTAGTTGTCTAGTTCCCATACAAGATCCATAAACACAAAACAACTACACTTGTTAAACTCATTCCCACACCAAAACATTTCCAAATGGCACAAGGTGTATTCTTAGGGCTAGGGAACCTCATCAAGCTCCTCCCCACTGGCACTGTCTTCTTCTACCAGTTCCTCAACCATGTCGTGTCCAACAATGGAGACTGCAAGACCATCAACAAGTACCTCACCGCCATTCTTGTCGGTGTGTGTGGTTTTTCTTGCTTGTTTTCTTCATTCACTGATAGTTACGTTGGAGATGATGGGAAAACCCACTATGGGGTTGTAACATCGAAGGGTATTTGGCCCTCGACAAACTCTAAGAACGTGAACTTGTCGTCCTATAAGCTTCGGTTTGGGGACTTTGTCCATGCCTTTTTTGCACTACTTGTGTTTGCAGTTCTAGTGCTTTTGGATCAAAATACTGCAGGTTGCTTCTATCCATCGTCCGAGTCATTGGAGAAGATTCTGCTCATGGTGCTTCCTCCAGTTGTTGGTGTGGTTTCTAGTGCGGTTTTCATGTTCTTCCCTAATAGTCGCCATGGATTTGGATACCTATCAACTACCAACTCTTCACAGGATTCCAAGACCGAAAGATTATTAGGTACTTTCGGAGTATGATGATGTGATACTTATCTCACATTAATGGTGGATCTTATATGAATTCAATTAGTGAGACTTACTATTATGTTAAAGGAGAGAGTACCACGTAAGTGTTGAATAATTACTCTAAAAACTTAAGGAATTAGTTTGAGTGTGGTTGCAATGTGTCTTCCGTGAGTATATAGTAACGTAATACTCTTTCTTCCTATATTAATGGTGGATCCACATGAATTTAATTAATGAGATTCGTTATTATGTGAGAGTAGGGAATACCGCGTCATTATTTTCCTGGAGTAATGAATAATTATTCTGACCCAAAACCTAAGGAATTGGTTTGAGTGTGGTTGCAATGTATTTATTTGTGTTTCCCAATTTAAAGTACATATGTTTGCTGGCTATTGTAGTCAAGTTGTAACTTAATTATATCTTTATTCCTTTTAACAATGGTTGTTCTAGTTTAAAATTTTCGAGTGAAAATGTTATCAATTGAAAACATTTAATTTTTAATGTTTGGTTGCATATCCGGAGTAGGATCCTGGTTTTCTTAATTAGACCTAGACTTAGGCAATTTTGGGCATGTTAACCTTCTTATAGGTATGTTATACGTATACTTTGTTGCTGGGGTTGCATATCCTAAAAGAAAGGTAATTATGTGTAAAAAAAAAAAAAAGTTGCGTAAAAGTCATTTAAGTCATTTTGGTTTTCTTTTTAATTTTTAGGCATTGTATTGATAAAAACTAATGCATGAAAAAACTGATTGTAGCAGTAAGTAGTTACACTCCAAATATAGAGAGTGGGCTTTGTGATTACATGAAAGTACTTGTAATTGTAAGTAGGGGTGACAATATTTGACATGATCCATGAACACAATAAGAATACAACCATCTTTTATGTGGGTTAGTGTATAATATAAATGGGATTGGATTGGAGGATAGTCTGGATAGAGGAGAGGGTCTTGAAAGAATGCCTATAAAGATTTAAACTTTATCGTAGCCTAAGACCTTAATTTTGATTTTGATTTTAATTTTCTTTTTTGAGTTGGCATGCCACGTTAATATTTTATTATTATTATTTAATAAACGTGTTAGCCAAGCAAGTATTTTCCATCTATTAATTAACGGTAAAAGATTATTTTAACTTAAGGATGAAAAGTTGATGATCAAATTGACACATTTTAAAGTTCCAAGACAATATTGAAACAAAGAGGACCAAGTAATTAAACCTTATTATTTTATATATTTTTCTCGAGTTTGTAGTTGGTATCTCAATTCTCACATTGAGTAGATTTAAAGAGGTACATCACACTATTGGTCTATATGGCAAACCAACTTAGGGCCTCAGCAAACGATGGTTGACCCAAATTAAAAGTTATTAAAATACTTCAGTGCAATGATTTGGGGAAATAGTTTTCCTCCAACCCGGTTTGGAAGAATCTTCCTCCAACCCACTACGTGGCAAGCAAATAGATCATCCACATGTGTATTTTAAAAAGTTACATGACTCATTAAAAATGTCATGTGACTAAAAGTACATGTGGATGATCTATTTGCTTACCACGTAGTTGGTTAGATGAGGATTCCTTTAAACCGAGTTGGAGGAAAACTCTGTCCATGATTTGGAGTCCAAATATACTAGCCATCTCATACCAGAAGTGGGCCATTTGATCTTGGGCTTTCTCCCAGACCTAAAATTGAAATACAACAACAACAACAACAATAACATTTTTTATTTATTTTTTATTTTTTATTTTTTTTTGTGCAAAAAGTTAAAACAATAAATTAAATACGGAGAGAGAGCTGCTCTTCAAGTCTTCATTATTCATTTATTTGTATGGTTTTGGTAAATTTTATTTTATTTATTATTATTATTTTTATTTTTTTATTAAAAACTGCAGGATTTGATTCATTAAAATAAAAGAGTTATACATGTTTGATGAGAAAAGGTGGGATGGTACCCAACCAAGTCTCAGAAAAGGAAATGTTACAGGTATAAGCAGTCAATTCCAAAGCTAAAACATTACACCCAGGTGGGATTGAAGAAAATTCACAAATACAAAAGAGGGAGGCAAGCCTATTAATTTTTGTTGCAAGAATGCCATTATTTCCCGAGTCCATCCATACTACATACCTTTCAAACCAACGGTATCACAATTCCTAATTTAGTCAGGCACAATCCAAAACCAACCAGAAAAAAAAAAGAAAAAAAGCTGCTATCTAAAAGGATGATGTGCAAGTCACATTTAAAATTAATGCCCATATGAAACGAACTGTTTGATTCACACCAAATGTTTGCCAAACTATGTCAGTATGTCACATGGTTTCGTAACACCAAATGTTTGCCAAGCCATGCACATTTCACGTGGCTCATAATAATTCTGAGGAAGCTAAAATTGGTGACTCATAAAGTTATGAGCATATTGTTACAAAAATTAAAGTTGCTCGATCCTATACATAGTCCAAACACCACCGGAGTAGAGCACGTGTAAAAAAGTCTTTCGTTTTTTTTTTTTGATAAGTAAGTAGAAATATTTCGTAAAGAAAGAAAGGTAAAATTTTGTATTGTACTTGCTAGCTTATACCAAATTCATATCAAGGCAACTCTTTTTCCAGAACTGGACCATTTGTGGAAACAATATATAGAATTGGACTCGCTTAATAGTAGCTGGACCTCGTTGCTAGTAGATATTAGTCTATTTTTTCAGGTGATGCCGTCATGGTTCAGATTCTCTATCTTACTCAGCCAATATATATCTCTGACACGCATGTTGAACATGTTAGACACGACTATGATTTAACTATTTACGTCATTTTTAGAAGTGAAGAAACCGATGTTCAGCGAAGACAACATACAGCACTTGAACATACGGGAAGAGAGCTAGGCATGCACATTCACATTTCTTATCCGATTGATGAATACGTTATACGTCATAATCATACATTATGTACGAGACTGTTGATTATTTGACCAGGAAAATATAGAAATATGGCATTATGTAAAGTGAATAGACTGGCCTCATCGGGTTGCACAACTTGCACCTATAATGATTAATGTACATTTTAAAGTCAAGCACTACTACAAAATGTTTAGATTAAATGTAAGCATATATGGCCAGGGATATCTTCTTCTCTTTTGTTTTTTTAAATTTTTTTTTGTTAGTATAATTAAACAAAATATTATAGGTTACCCACTTACCCCACACTCTTTATCAAAGCATCATCTTCTACTAAACTTTGGACAGATTCACCCAAAAAAGAAAAAAAAAGAAAGAAAGAAATATTTCAATCGCTTTTAGCTTTATGTCATTCAGGATTGGTCAGAGATCTAATAAGTCACACATGCATTAAATGGACATTAATTAATTAGTCTGGGAGTACTGCATGTTAAGAAGTATAGTAAACTGAAATCTTCTTCTTTTTTTATTTATTTTTTTATTTTATTTTATTTTATGAATTAGTAAACTGAAATCTTGAAAGCTTGGATTATTATTAGGAACTAGTCGCAAACCCATGCGATGCACAGGATAATTATTGAAAATAAGATCTAAATTAATTTTGATTTCTTTTATTTCTTTGTTGAATATGTATTTTTTTTCTTTTTTGTAGTTCGAAATGTTGTAGACAAGATCGATAAAGAGACTTTATGGATCGGATTTAGGATAGTTCTACTTTTTGGTTAAACAAAATAACTAAGAAAGTATATTTACCATAGGATAATTAAAATTTAATATAATGTAATTTTTTTTTTTTTGCATAAGTTGAATATAGTCCAATTTTTATAAAACACGATTCATGTTTATATTTACCATATGGATCATGTTTCCAATAAAAAATAAAATAAATGATACTTAAAATAAGAATAATGACAAATAAATATATAGATACATGATTAAATGATCAAATCTAAATAATTTTCATAACTCATTTCAAGCTCACGTGGTTTCATTATAATAAATCTATCCACATTTCTCCATTGCCAGCAACAAAAATTAAATAAAATACATAAGAAAAAAAGGAAATCTTGATGAAAATTGATAATTATGGTTATTATTAAAAGATATTTATATTGTGTTTATATATGAAATATATTTTAGTATTAGACATTTATTAAGATTGTGTTGTATATATGGAATAATATATTATTTATATTAAAGAAAAATATGATGTGTCAAGATTCTAATAGAAGGTTTAATTATAGAATAAAATGTATATTCAATTAGAAAATATATATTTAAATAATGATGTGTAAAATTGTGAGATTTCAAAAGCTTATGTGAAGCAATATTATGAGGTCAACCAAAAGTCAAAAAAGCTTCGATTTTACATTATAGTATAGATGAAGCTCACCCTTCCGAAAAGTAAAACCATGCCAATACTATCCAATTCTCTTCAATTTTACGTAGAAGCAAAGCTCTCTAGTTGTCTCTATAAATACCCAAAGTTATTAGTTGCTACTTGCAAGGCCCATAACACAATACAAACACACTTCTCAAACTCATCCCCAAAACATTCGCAAATGGGTGCAGCCTCCTCAAATTCCAGGTCCAGGCAAAGCACCCAAACAACCATCAAAGACAAAACATTATCAGGGCTAGGGAACCTCATCAAGCTCCTCCCCACTGGCACTGTCTTCTTCTACCAGTTCCTCAGCCATGTCGTGTCCAACAATGGAGACTGCAAGACCATCAACAAGTACCTCACAACCATTCTTGTCAATGTGTGCGGCTTGTCTTGCTTATTTTCTTCATTCACTGATAGTTATGTTGGAGATGATGGGAAAACCCACGATGGGGTTGTAACATCGAAGGGTATTTGGCCCTCGGCGGACTCTAAGAACGTGAACTTGTTGTCCTATAAGCTTCGGTTTGGGGACTTTGTCCATGCCTTTTTTGCACTACTTGTGTTTGCGGTTCTGGTGCTTTTGGATCAAAATACTGTGGGTTGCTTCTATCCCTCGTCTGAGTCATTTGAGAAGACTTTGCTCATTGTGCTTCCTCCAATTGTTGGTGCGGTTTCTAGTGTGGTTTTCATGTTCTTCCCTAATGATCGCCATGGAATTGGATACCCTTCGAGTACCGAATCTTCACAAGATTCTAAGCTTGTAAAATTATTAAGTACTCCTAGAGTCTAACCAAGTGATACACCATCATATCACATGAATAATAATATTCCAAGAATCTATATAATATATAATAGTAGAAGACATAAGCGTTAAAACCAAGAATGTCTTACATCATGACAAGTGACATTTCTATTTATTGTTTAAAATTCCCAACTGATACGTTGTTTTAAATTTTAAATTTCTCAAGTGGTATGATGCATGCGTTTACAAGAGCATTAAACGCACAAAAACAATAATTTTAATCGTTGTTAAACACTTTTAAATAAAAATGGATAATAACAAATTATTTTAAATAAATCTCCTACTACTAAAAGACATCTTAATAAAATATACTTCTCTAAGAGATATTAAAACAATTAGTTCAATTTAACGATTAAAAATCAAAGCCAAGAATGTCTTACATCATGATAAGTGACATTTCTATTTATCGTTTAAAATTCCCAACTGATACGTTGTTTTAAATTTTAAATTTCTCAAGTGGTATATGATATGCGTTTACAAAAGCATTAAACGCACACAAACAATAATTTTAATTGTTGTTAAACACTTCTAAATAAAAATGGATAATAACAAATTATTTTAAATAAATCCTACTACTAAAAACACTTAAAAATATACTTCTTTAAAAGGACATGACGTTAAAACCAGAATGTCTTACATCATGACAAATGGCATTTCTATTTAAAATTCCCAACTGATACGTTGTTTTAAATTTTAAATTTCTCAAGTGGTATGATGCATGCGTTTACAAGAGCATTAAACGCACAAAAACAATAATTTTAATCGTTGTTAAACACTTTTAAATAAAAATGGATAATAACAAATTATTTTAAATAAATCTCCTACTACTAAAAGACATCTTAATAAAATATACTTTTCTAAGAGGACATGAGCGTTAAAACCAAGAATGTCTTACATCATGACAAATGGCATTTCTGTTTAAAATTCCCAACTGATACGTTGTTTTAAATTTTAAATTTCTCAAGTGGTATGATACATGCGTTTACAAGAGCATTAAACGCACAAAAACAATAATTTTAATCGTTGTTAAACACTTTTAAATAAAAATGGATAATAACAAATTATTTTAAATAAATCTCCTATTACTAAAAGACATCTTAATAAAATATAGTTCTCTAAGAGATATTAAAACAATTAGTTCAATTTAACGATTAACACCAATTTTTTTTCACAAAATATTTTTTCTTAAAAAAAATCAAATTGATTCTTCTATTACTAATAGACTTCTTTCAAATATTTACTTCTCTAAGAGAAATTAAAAACCAAACTTCTTTAAAAACAACGCCTAAACACAAAAATTTATCTTTAAATTAATTCATATTAGACTTTCTTCAAAAATTAACGACCAAACACCAAAACAAAAATCTAATACGGAAATTCTTTGAAAATAACAAAGAAAAAAAAATCAATAATTTTTTTTTTAAAAGCGGCAAACATAAAAAATCTATCAACAACAATTTTTTTAATAAAAATAAAAAATAAAAAGAATCAAACGATAAACACCAAATTTTTTTTTTTTATCTATTTAACAAGAGCATTACTAATATGATTTAAATCTGCCAAGTGACACCATCCTTAAAAAAAATAACTAATATGATTTAAGTTAACACAAGGACTCACAAATTCAACGAAACACAATTCACAGGTATTGCTTTCTTCGTAACAACAATTCCAACCAAAGTTTCTCTCTCTCTCTCTCTCTCTCTCTCTCTCTCTCTCTCTCTCTCTCTCTCTCTCTCTCTCTTCCTTTTTGATATTATGTGTTTTAGATTCAAGCACCATGCGGTTTTTATATTCTTATTAAAATCATACAATCTTAACGCACTAGATAAATCATCAACTACTATAATTTCCATATTGTTTCATCTTAGAAAATTCTATTTTAATAAAATTTTATTACTTTCTTGAGAGACCCAACTTTTAGAGATACAGTTTGAGATTATCAGAAAGAATCTGATGAGAAAGTTTAATTAACTCTATACACCCTAAAATGATTTATATTTTTCCATGTGCCTATATTGAGAGTTTAAACTTTTGACACATTAATTTTTGTAGACTTTATCATTTTCTAATGGTGGACCATGTACTTTTTGTGTTTTAGATGACTCTTTTAATGGGTTAGAGAGATCTACAATACTATTCAATTTTTTTCAAAGGAGTGCTTAAATTAAATTTTTTTAAAAGAAAAATAAAAGTAGAAATTATATATTTAATTCCATTGATTCAATCTCACAAGAGGAATTGAACATGTTCCACACCAGAGACCGCCCTCTTCACCCGCTTGGTTTTCAACCTTGGCCGTGAACCTGCTGAGGCCACCCAAGTATGGCTCTCTGGCTTTGGCTCTAGAAAGTGAGTGATAATCAATTTTTTTTTTCCCTTCTTTACTATCTTTCTTATCAACAGTTTCTTATTGCTTAATATTAGTTTAATATTATTTGTTTCATTCAATTTTTTGTTTTTCATTTTTTGCGCATCTATATGTTAGAATAGACAAATTATCTCTTTTAATTTATTTTTTTTTTAAAAAAAAAACATAGATTAACTTCCTACGTAATAAAGATTTTAATTTGATATTTCAGAAACTTGAACAAACGGTTCTAAACTAAGATAATTTACTTTTTATTTTTTTTTTTTTTTTAATCAAGATAATCTACTATTTATAACAAACCATCAGAGTACATAATATGTTTACCAACACAATGTCATCACTCAAACAAGTTATTTAAATTAAGAGACTAGCATCCTTCAAGCCGACAAATTTAGAACATCAACAAAAAGTATGTACAACATCATGAGGCAGTAGTGTTCACACAAAATTATATATATAAAAGAATTATAGATCATACCTGCACATGGTGCGGGTTAAATGCTAGTACTAAATAATTACTAAGAAACCCTAATTAACAATGTATGTTCCAATTCAATTTGTGATAGGAATTGAGTCTCACAACAAGCATTTTGAATAAAAATCTTCAGTTTCACACCAATTCAGTAAGACTCAATTTTTATGTATATATTTTATTTTTATTTTTATTTTTTTGGGTTTATAGCCAGTCTCTCACATCGCCACCTAGAGTAGATAGAATCAAGCCTAATTTATCATGAGTAAAACTTAGGTACAATTCCTTAGGTTAAGTACATTAAGTTCCTAATTGAATTCAAATACATTGAATTTAAATATTCTTGGAAAAGATAACATTGTTTGTGTTTTATTGGTTAATGCAACTATGTGTTTGAATTCAATTGGATAACCTAATGTACTTGACCTAAGGAACTACACCTAAGTTTTACCTTATTGAAATACTTCAATGCAAAGATTTGGAGTCCAAATATACCAACCATCAAATACCAGAAGTGGGCTATTTGAACTTGGGCATTCTTCCAGACACAAAAGTAAAATACAACAATAATAACCGAAAAGTAAAACAATAAAAGAAATACGGATAAGGAGAGAGAGAACTGCTCTTCATTATTTGTATGTTTTGGTACTGTGGTACATAGCTTTCAAACTAACTGATACACAATTCCTAATTTAGTCAGGCGCACTATCCAAAACAGACAAGAAAAAAGCTACTTTCTAAAAAGGAAAGTTTTCTTCTTCACGAAAATATCTTTCAAATCATCAAATGGTCGTTTAGCTACGTTCGGTTTCATAGAGGAGTCCAAGTCACATGTAAAATTCGAAAAGGGACTGAATTTGATTCACACCAAGTGTTTGCTAAACCATGTCACATGGTTCGTAACACAAAATGTTTGCCAAACGATGCTCACTTCACGTGGCTGGTAATACTTCTGAGGAAGCTCAAATTGGTGACTCGAAAATTCATGAGCATATTGATACAAAAATTAAAGATTCTCCTGATCCAAACTCCACCGAAGCTAGAGCACGTATAAAAGTATTTTGTAAAGAAAGAAAGGTAAACCATGATTGAAATATGTACATGGAGCGTACAATTCGAAATGGACTTGCTAGCTTATACCAAATTCATATTAAGGCAACTCTTTTCCAGAACTAGACCCTTTGTGGAAACAATAGAATTGAACTCGCTTAATGGTAGCTGAACCTCGTTGCTAGTAGATATTAGTCTATTTTTTTAGGTAACGCCGCCGTGGTTCTAATTCTCCACCTTTAGGAGACACTATCGCACTCTGACTCAGTCAATATATCTATATATCTATATATATATATATATATATATATATATATATATATATATATATATATATATATATATATCTATATATATATATGACACGCATGTAGAACATGAGACAAGTCTTTAAAAAACAAGAAATGGAAAATTAGACAACATATAGCACTTGAACAGGAAGAGCTAGGCCATGCATATTATTCACCTTATTTTTTTCCAGTCCCATTTCTTCTTATCCGATTGATGAACAATTCATACGTCAAGCACCACGCTGTTAATTATTTGACCAGGAAAATATAGAACTACAGCTAGCTAGCATTATGTAAAGTCAATAGATTAGCCCTCATCGGGTGGCACCTACACCTAGTAGAGGCAAAATTAAAATGTGATTAAATTTTCCAAGCAATCATTGGAATAGAAGTACAAATGCAAGCTTATAATTAATGTACATATCAACGTACGTCAAGCACTATACTACAACGTGTTTAGACTAAATGTACCAAATTAATATTGCCAAGAGATAACTTTTTCTTTTTAAATATTAATTTTTGTTAGTATAATTAAACAAGATATTATAGGTTTCCCCACACGCTTCATCAAACGCATCATCTTCTACTCTACTTTAGACTGGTTCACAAAAAAAAAAGAGTTTCAAACTTTCAATTGCTTTTATCTTTGGGTCATTCAAGATTGGTTAGAGCTCTAATAAGTGAAATGGACATTAATCAGTCTTGGAGTACTGTTTAAAAGTACAGTGAACTGAAATCTTGAAAGCTTGGATTATTATTGAAGCTCACCCTTCCGAAAATAAAACCAATACTATCCAACACTCTTCAATTTTACGTAGAAGCAAAGCTCTCTATCTGTCTCTATAAATACCCAAAGTTATTAGATGCTACTTGCAAGGCCCATAACACAAAACAAACACACTTCTCAAACTCATCCCCAAAACATTCCCAAATGGGTGCAGCCTCCTCAAATTCCACGTCCAACCAAAGCTCCCAAACAACCATCAAAGACAAAACATTATCAGGGCTAGGGAACCTCATTAAGGTCCTCCCCACTGGAACTGTCTTCTTGTACCAGTTCCTCAGCCATGTCGTGTCCAACAATGGAGACTGCAAGACCATCAACAAGTACCTCACCGCCATTCTTGTCGGTGTGTGCGGCTTGTCTTGTGTCTTTTCTTCATTTACTGATAGTTACGTTGGAAGTGATGGGAAAACCTACTATGGGATTGTAACATCAAAGGGTATTTGGCCCTCGACAAACTCTAAGAACGTGAACTTGTCGTCCTATAAGCTTCGGTTTGGGGACTTTGTCCATGCCTTATTTGCACTACTTGTGTTTGCAGTTCTGGTGCTTTTGGATCAAAATACTGTGGGTTGCTTCTATCCATCGTCCGAGTCATTGGAGAAGATTCTGCTCAAGGTCCTTCCTCCAATTGTAGGTGCGGTTTCTAGTGTGGTTTTCATGTACTTCCCTAATAGCCGCCATGGAATTGGATACCCTGCAAGTACCTAGGATTCCAAGTCTGAAAAATTATTAAGTAGTCCCATAGTATAAAGATGTGATAGTCTTTCACATGAATGATTTATTATGTAGTATAATAAAAGAAAATTTTATGTGAAAGTAATTAAGTCATTTTGGTTCTCTTTATGAGTTTTAGGCATTGTATTAATAAAAACTAATGCATGAAAAAATTGATTGTGACTTAAGTAGTTCCACTCCAAAAAGAGATAATGCACTATGAAATTACATGAAACTACTTGTAACTGTAAGCAGTTTGTTTATGAGAGTTTGTTAGAACTAATGTTAAATACATGTTAGGTTATTTTGGAAAGATTACATGAAAATGGACATAAGAATTAAGTCCTATTCCAATAATAGATATAGATGGCAAGAGTTTTGTAGTTCACCGGTCACTTCCTAATGTTATAACGGAAACATCCATGATTCAAATATCCCCTCCCCAAATATCGAATTATAATTTTTTCATGTTTTAAAAAGTTCATAACCTTTCAAATGTTTCATTCTAGTTCTTACCCTTTTATTCATGTTTTCATTTTAGTGATTACTAGTACCAAGTGATGAATGGATAAATTTGATGTAGCAAACGATAAAATCAAAATAATGTGCAAATACAAATGTGGAGAGGAGAGGAGGGAAGATTTAAATCCTGAATGTCTTTCTTGCAAAAACCAAGAGGTACCCGATGATGTAAGGCTCTTGACAACAAAAGGAAAAGAAGAGAAAAATACCGACACACAATTGGGCCTTATGTTTTCCATTTTTCTTGGGTTTAGCGGAGTTCATATCGCCGCCACTTGGAGTAGATTGAATGAGGCCTAATTCATCACTCTTGTGCTATATGGCTGACCAAATTAGGGCCTCGGCAAACAATTGTTGACCCAAACTAATACTTATTCAAAAACTTTAGTGCAATGATTTGATGTCCAAATATACTAGCCATGTTTGTCAAACCATGCTTATTTCACGTGGTTCGTAATACTTACGAGGAAGCTGAAATTGGTGACTAGTAACATCTGAGCATATATATTCAGCAAAAAAAAAAATGAGCATATTGTTACAAAAATTAAAGTTTCTCCTGGTCTAAACTCTACCGAAATTTGGAGCACGTGTAAAAGTATTTCGTAAGGTAAAACATGATTGAAATGTCTATGGTACGTACAATTTCGTAATGCACTTGCTAGCTTATACCAAATTCATATCACGGCAACTCTTGTCCAGAACTGCACCCTTTGTGGAAACAATAGAATTGGACTCGTTTAATGGTAGCTGAACCTTGTTGCTAGTAGATAGTAGTCTATTTTTTTCAGGTAAGGCCGCCATGGTTCAAATTATACATCTCTGACACGCATGTTGAACATGAGATAAGTCCAAAAAAAAAGAGAGCAAGAAATGGCAAATTAGACTCCACTTTGATTTAAATATTTAAGTCATTTTTGGATGTGAAGAGAAACCGATATGTTCATCGAACACAACATATAGTACTTGAACGGGAAGAGCTAGGCCATGCATATTCACCCTTTTTTTTTTCTTCTTCTTATCCGATTGATGAACACATCATACATCAAGCACCATGCACCCTGTTGATTATTTGACCAGGCAAATATTAAAATACAGCATAATGTAAATTAAGTGAATAGACTGGCCTCATGGTGTTGCACCTATAGGAGGCACATTTAAAATGTGTTTAAATTTTTCAAGCAATCCTTGGAATAGAAATATATGAATGCAAGCTTATAATTGATGTAAATATATATTAACAATTTAACATCAACCACTACAACATATCTTTAGACTAATATAATGGCATGTACCAAATATGACCAAGATATATCTTTCTTTTTTCGTTAGTATAAATGTATAATTAAACAAGATTAATTATAGATTTAATTTCCAACACGCTTCATCAAAGCACTAAACTTTGGACTCGTTCAACAAAAAATAACATCAACCACTACAACATATCTTTAGACTAATATAATGGCATGTACCAAATATGACCAAGATATATCTTTCTTTTTTCGTTAGTATAAATGTATAATTAAACAAGATTAATTATAGATTTAATTTCCAACACGCTTCATCAAAGCATATGCTTCTACTAAACTTTGGACTCGTTCAACAAAAAACAAAATTCAATTGCTTTTAGCTTCAGATCATTTGTTAAAGTCCAATGGGCCTAACTCAATATCAAAAGACGCCTTAAGAGATGAGGGATGCCCAGGACTTATAAATTGCACAACCCAAGAATACTTAGTCAATGTGGGACAAGACTCTCACTTTAATATGCCTCCTCACGTGTGGTGAACCAACCAAACACGTGGACCATAATAGGAGGAAGATCTACCCAACACCCAAGGGGGTGGTTCTGATACCATGTTAAAGTCCAATGGGCCTAACTCAATCTCAAAAGATGCCTTAAGAGATGAGGATACCCATGACTTATAAATTGCACAACCCAAAAATAATTAATTAATGTGGGACAAGACTCTCACTTTAATATCATTCAAAATTGGTTTAGAGATCTAATAAGTCACACTTTAAAGTTTAAATGGACATTAGTCTTGGACTGTTTAGAAGTATAATAAACTGACTTTTACGTAGAAGCAAGCTCTCTATCTGGCTCTATAAATACCCAGGGCCGGCCACGAGGTTTGGGTTGCCCAAACTTGTACCGATTTTGGTTGCCCATTTATTATTAAATATTAAGGAAAAAAACATATATATATATATATATATATATATATATATATATATATATATATATATATAAATATTATACAAAATCAAGGTTACATTGTACTGTTAGTTCAAAATACTGCTATTATCATTATTTTTTGTCATAGTACCTATAACCTATATGATATTACAATCTCATTTCAAATCACAATTCATTCACCATCAATAAAAGAAACAAACAAAAGATAAAACCATATCTAAGAAGAAAAGGGGGGAGGGGGAGGGGGGGGTGACTTTTGAGTTGTAGTTAAAAAAAAAGAAAAAAAGAGAGAGATGAATGACTAGGGCTTTTCCAGAAAGCTAAAAGAATAAAGAGGGAGACGGAGGAAGATAAAGGGACTACCTTTATCTAAGAAAATGAAAGTCAACCATTTTAAAATTATTGAAATCATCTATGATTGAATCTGCACTAAACATTGCAGTAATTTCTCTTTCAATGTATAAAATCAAGGAGTTCATTAAAAAAAATAAAGATTAATTTTGTTGCGAAACCTAATTTTGACAATATTCATAATTGAAAAGTAAACAGGAGTATAACCGTTCTATAAACAAATTGGTAGGTTATTGATTTTCTTATTCTCACCAGCCATTAAGGATAATTAAATTTAACTTTGTAAATCATTGATTAATGCAGTCAAATGATTGAATTTAATTGAAGAATCTAAGATATAATGTAACCGC
Organism: Fagus sylvatica; assembly: GCA_907173295.1. Lineage (NCBI taxonomy): Eukaryota > Viridiplantae > Streptophyta > Magnoliopsida > Fagales > Fagaceae > Fagus > Fagus sylvatica. The sequence continues at coordinate 4,779,601 of OU015772.1, forward strand.
ATCTTAGTTTTGTCCATTATTTACTGTTCCTTTCAACAAATAAAAAAGCTGGGCAATAAATTAATTCCATTCTCGGAGGATTCATCAAGACTTGCTTTCCTGTGTTTGTTGAAAATTGCATTTGCAAAATTTTATTATCTAAGGCAGCTGTATGTTGGGATCTTTGGAATCTTTAGTAAAGTACACAAACTTATTTCAAAGCTATTATAATTAACCTTACTTTCAATGTTTCAAAGGCTAAAAAAGTTAACGAGTCAAAGAACAAGTACAGCACAAAGAGTCACTAAAGACTCAAATCAAGCACCAACTGGCAACAGGACATACATGGTTGTTTCAATTCCTTGTGAACAAAAACGGAGCACTTATGCAGCATCTGTGAATGCCAAACATACACACTTGTTAATTAAACTCATCCCCAGTAATATTATATATCCCACACCAAAACATTCCCAAATGGGTGCTGCCGTGCAGCCAAGTCCAAGCAAAGCTCCCAAACAACCGTCAAAGACAAAACATTATCAGGGCTGCTAGGAAACCTCATTAAGCTCCTCCCAACTGGCACAGTCTTCACGTACCAGTTCCTTAGCCCTGTCCTATCCAACAGTGGCAACTGCGAGACCATCAACAAGTACCTCACTGCCATTCTTCTTGGTGTGTGTGGCTTTTCTTGCTTCTTTTCTTCATTCACTGATAGTTACGTTGGAGATGATGGGAAAACTCATTATGGGGTTGTAACAAAAAAGGGTCTTTGGCCTTCACTGGACTCTAAGAAAGTGGATTTGTCAACATATAAGCTTCGGTTAGGGGACTTTGTCCATGCCTTTTTGCGCTGATTGTGTTTGGGGTTCTGGTGCTTTTGGATCAAAATACTGTAGGTTGCTTCTATCCGGTGTCTGCGTCCTTTGAGAAGACTTTGCTCAAAGTTCTTCCTCCAATTGTTGGTGCGGTTTCTAGTGTGGTTTTCATGTTCTTCCCTAATAATCGCCATGGAATTGGATACCCTTCAAGTACTACTAACTCTTCTTCACAGAGTTCAAAGTCTGGTGGCCAAGTATCCTTGACGAAAGTTTGAGTTTCATTGTATTTGTTTATGACATATATTTGTTTGCTCGTCTTATAGTCGAGTTGTAATGGTCGTTTAGGTTCGGTTTCATAGAGGAAAGTGATGTCCTAGTAGGGTGGAATTAGAAGTTTAATTTAGGGTGAACACATTTTGATAGTGATGAAGCCAAAAATTTAATTTTGGAGCACCATAATTGTAAAGATATATGCATATATATAATCTATATAATTAATAGGGTTATATTAAAAGAAATGATTTTTTGTTTAAAAAAAATGAATGTTGAGAGAGAGAGAGAGAGAGAGAGAGAGAGAGAGAGAGAGAGAGAGAGTTTTGGTTGTGATAAAGTAACATGTTATTAGGTAACTTAATCTATCAAAAAATTAATGGGGATGATTAGCCTATCATGTAACTATGTAGGAGTAAATTATTGTTTCATTTAAGAATTATTTTATATAAAAATATTACAATAGTATAAAAAACTTTTTTATTTTTTCTTTTATACAAGTTGTTATATATTAACTAAAGGGATGATGTTTGCCGTGGAAAAAGAAAAAAATGGAAAAACTTAAAGTAAAAAAAAAAAAGAAAAAAAAAAAAAAGAAAAAGGTACATGAGATGATATGATAAAGGAGTAATCAAGTGTATCATATATGTGTATATATATATATATATACATAAACTGTGGGAAAGAAAATTAAAATGGAAAAACATAAAGTAAAAAAAAAAGGTAGTACATGAGATGATATGATGGAGGAGTAATCAAGTGTATCATATATATATAATTTATATAATTCATAATGTTTAACTTTTAAGTCTAATATCTACATAATTTTTTATTTTTTTTAAATCATGACATTTTTGGGGGGTGACTTTTTAAAATTGAGGGTGGACACATTTCATTTTCTTAAAAGTCAGGATATTTTTGGGGTGGACTGAATTATGGGTGGAGACTTTTCAAAGTTGAAGTTGGACACGTGCCTACTCTCATCACAATATAGCTCTGCCCCTGTGACTTGCATGTGTCCAAGTCACATGTAAAATTCGAAGAGGGACTGGAACACACTGTTTGATTCACACCAAATGTTTGCTAAACCATGTCTCATGGTTCGTAACACCAAATGTTTGCCAAACCATGCTCATTTAACGTGGCTCGTAATACTAAAATTGGTGACTCGAAATTTCATGAGCTATTTGTTAGAATATAAGCCCAATGGGTCTTAGGCCCAATACATTGTCTTGTATAGCACTCCTTTTACTTGTGCATTACTCTTACCTCTGCCTATATAAAGGCTCTCTCTTGTACTACATTTGACATATAATATAATACACAGACTTTCAGTCTTTAACATGGTATCAGAGCTAAGGCTCTAATTTTGTGCAGTTCTAAGTCCTTCTAGGCGTTATTCCGCTGCCTCAGCTATCTTCGGCACCTCTCCTGTCCGAAATCCGGTCATTGCGCTGCCAAGAAGCTAATTCATCGCCAAAAGGACCCATTGCCACCCTCAGATCTGCCGTTCCCGGACTCCGATCAAGACACCGCCACTACCGTTGGAAAGATCTCGAGATTCTTGACTCAACGGCACAAAAAACGGCAACTTTAGACACCGGACGCGACCTCACACGCCGCCTGAATATCTGGTGCGCTGCCGCTCTCCTGCACGCGCCCCCATGCGCCAGACTTCTTCACTGCCACGTTAGCCCTAGGTGACACGTCAGCCCTAGTGCCACGTCAGCCCTAGTTGACCGTTGACCAGCGTTGACCGTTGACTTTGACCGTTGACTTTGACTGACCGTTGACTTTTTGCAATCCAGGTGCTTCCTACCCAGTTTTTCGCGCTGATTTCATTTTTGTGGTCTGTTTTTGCAATTGAGGTTTCATTATGACTCAAAGTGAAATTTCTAAGCCTATTCACAGGCGATCCAATCAGAAGAATTATCATCTTATTTGTGCCTTTTGCAAGCATCGCGGTCACACTATTGATCGATGTAACATGCGTGCCGGCATTCTTCAGCGCTCTGCAGCCTTGACTGCCTCTGAGTCTATACCATCATCCGATGCTGCATCTTTTGATCCTGTCTCATTGACTACACCTACTTACAGCATAGCAGATCTGCAAGCCCTCTTCAGTCAGGTTCAAGCTTTGTCTTCCAGTGCATCCAATTCTGCTCTTTCTGTGACACCAGGTATCTCTTCTGAATGGTTCTTAGATTCTGCCTGCTGCAATCACATGACGGACAATCCTCACCTCACAAGTGCCCACACTCCTCCTGTCTTACCTACTATTACCACTGCTGATGGCTCCGCCATGACTGTTAGTCATGTTGGCTCCATCTCTACCCCTAACTTATCTATCTCTGATGTCTTTTGTGTTCCTAAACTGCATCTTAATCTTTTATCTGTTGGCCAACTAACCGAACTTGGTTTAAACCTGTTCTTTTCTTCTCGTGGTTGTCTTGTGCAGGATTCTCGGACGGGGCAGATCGTTGGGTCCGCGCGTAAGGTTGGACGGTTGTTTGAGCTCACTTCCCTTCACTTTCCGTCTTCATCAGTCTCCGCCCCTGTTATTGCTGCTTCTGCCTCCATCGAGTTATGGCACTCTCGTCTAGGTCATGTTTCTCTTCCTCGTATTCAAACCTTTAGTATCTAGGGGTCTATTAGGTTCAGTTTCTTCCAGTCCATTTGATTGCATGCCATGTCAGCTCGGCAAACAACCTGCCTTACCTTTTAATAATAGTGAGTCTATTGCTTCTGCAACTTTTGATCTTATACATTCAGATGTATGGGGGCCCTCTCCTGTTCCCACAGTGGGGGGGTCAAGATATTTTGTTATTTTTGTCGATGATTTTTTCTCGTTACACTTGGATTTATTTAATGAAAAATCGTTCTGAAGTTCTCACAATATATCGTGATTTTGCTAAAATGGTTCAGACTCAGTATTCTAAAGCTATTAAGGTATTTCGCTCTGACAATGCACGAGAATATAGACAAACAGATTTTTCTACTATTCTTAAACACTATGGAACTATTTTTCATACCTCTTGTGCTGGCACCTCACAACAAAATGGACGAGCTGAACGTAAACTCCGTCACATCCTAGATACTGTTAGGGCTCTCACCAATGCAGCCTCCACTCCTGTCTCATTCTGGGGTGAAGCTGCTCTCACTGCAGTGTACACCATCAACCGATGCCCTTCACCTGTCATTCAAAACACAACACCATATGAACGGTTGTTTGGCACAGCTCCAAACTACAGTCTACTCAAGGTTTTTGGTTGTGTCTGTTTTGTTCTTCTTCAACCACATGAGCGCACTAAACTTCAACCCCGCTCCCAGCTATGTTGTTTTCTTGGCTATGGCCTTGAAGAAAAGGGGTACCGATGTTATGATCCAGTCGCCAAGCGTCTTCGAGTCTCTCGGCATGTGGTATTCTGGGAACACAAGATGTTCTATTCCTTACCTTTATTTTCTGCAGGTAATTCTGATTCTCAGGCTGATCCTCTACCAAATCTCTTCCCTGAGATTCCTTCCCCTTCTGCTGAGTCAGTTAATCCCATCTCCGACGAGTCTCCCCCTGCTGATCCCTCTTCTGATGAGTCTCCTACAGCCGATCCTACCTTCGACGAGTCTCCTCTCTCTACCCCTGCTGCGAATCCTGTCAACACTACTGCTCCTGAGCCTCGTCGCTCTCATCGGGTAAGTACTCTTCCCTCTCATCTTCGTGACTTTCACTGCTTTTCTGCCTTTGCCACCTTACATGAACCTCACACCTTTCGTGAGGCCTCCTCTGACCCTTTATGGCAGCAAGCTATGAAAGAAGAATTGGATGCATTGTTAAAGACAGGTACTTGGGATCTGGTTGACTTGCCAGCTGGTAAATCTGCTATTGGTTGCAAGTGGGTGTACAAGATCAAGACTCGATCAGATGGTACTGTTGATCGCTACAAGGCTCGTCTCGTTGCCAAGGGATTCACTCAAGAGTATGGTATTGACTATGAGGAGACATTTGCCCCGGTGGCTCGCCTCTCCTCTGTTCGTACACTTATCGCAGTTTCTGCTTCCCGACATTGGCCACTTTTTCAGATGGATGTGAAGAATGTCTTTCTTAATGGAGAACTAACTGAGGAAGTCTACATGCAGCTCCCTCCTGGTTTCTCCCAACCTCCAGGCTTTTCTCCCAAAGTGTGTCGCTTACGTCGGGCACTATATGGTCTTAAGCAAGCTCCACGAGCTTGGTTTGCCAAGTTCAGCTCCACCATTTCTCAGCATGGTTTTTCAGCTAGTTCATATGATTCAGCTCTGTTCTTCCGACGCTCAGATCATGGTATTACCCTTCTCTTGTTGTATGTAGATGACATGATTATTACTGGTGATGATGTGCAGGGCATCCAGGATCTTAAGCGCTTTCTTGGTCAGCACTTTGAGATGAAGGATCTGGGTCCTCTCAGTTATTTTCTTGGCCTTGAAGTCTCTTCCTCCTCCGATGGTTACTATCTCACTCAAGCCAAGTACACATCTGATCTTATCTCTCGAGCTGGAATCACGGACAGCAAGATCGTTGACACACCCATTGAATACAACAATCGCCTGAATACTCATGATGGAGAACCACTTCCTGATGCTACCCTCTACAGACAGTTAGTTGGGAGTCTTGTTTACCTCACTGTCACTCGACCGGACATCTCCTATGCCGTTCACATTGTTAGCCAGTTCATGGCTGCACCGCGGTCTCTCCATTATGCAGCTGTACTTCGGATTCTTCGGTATTTGAAAGGCACCTCACCTTATTTCATGGACTTCACTTCTCATCTCAGTCGTCGCTCACTCTTCAGGCTTATTCTGATGCCGACTGGGCAGGGGACCCTACTGACCGTCGTTCCACTACAGGGTATTGTTTTCTTCTTGGTGACTCCCTCATCTCTTGGCGCAGCAAGAAACAATTCTGTTGTTGCTCGTTCTAGTACTGAGGCAGAATATCGAGCACTTGCTGACACCACTGCTGAAGCTCCTTTGGTTACGTTGGCTTCTCCAGGACTTAGGCATTGATTGTTCTACTGCAGTTCCGATCCATTGTGACAATCAAAGTGCCATCCAAATTGCCCACAATGACGTCTTCCATGAGCGTACCAAGCATATTGAGATCGACTGTCACTTTGTTCGTCATCACTTACTACAGGGTACTTTGCAGCTCCGTTCAGTGTCTTCTCAAGACCAGTTAGCTGACATATTCACCAAACCTATGCCTCCAGGCCGTTTTCGTGATCTTATTTCCAAACTCAAGTTGGTGTCTGTTCACCCAACATGAGTTTGAGGGGGGATGTTAGAATATAAGCCCAATGGGTCTTAGGCCCAATACATTGTCTTGTATAGCACTCCTTTTACTTGTGCATTACTCTTACCTCTGCCTATATAAAGGCTCTCTCTTGTACTACATTTGACATATAATATAATACACAGACTTTCAGTCTTTAACACTATTGATACAAAATTTAAAGTTTCTCCTTGTCCAAACTCCACCGAAGCTAGAGCACCTATAAAAGTATTTTGTGAAGAAAGTTAAACCATGATTGTAATGTGTATTGAACGTATACAATTTGAATTTCGTAGCTTATACCAAATTCATAACACGGTAACTCTTGTCCAGAACTGACCCTTTGTGGAAGCAATAGAATTGAACTCGTTTAATGGTAGCTGAACCTGATTGCTTGTAGATAATGGTCTATTTTTTCAGGTAACGTCGCCATGGTTCAAATTCCCTCCATGTAGACACTCTCGCACTCAGCCAATATAAATATATATATATATATATATATATATATTTCTGACACGCATGTTGAACATGAGACAAATCTCAAAAAAAGGAAGCAAGAAATGGAAAATTAGACACGACTTTAATTTAACTATTTAAGTCATATTTAGAAGTGAAGAGAAACCGATGTTCAACGAACACAACATAGAGTACTTGAACGTGAATAGGCCATGCATATATATTCACCCCCCCTTTATTTGTGAATACATTACAACCATTTCTTCTTATCCGATTGAATGATTGATAAACACTTCGTAGTTAATGCACCACACCGTTGATTACTTGACCAGGAAAATAAAGAAATGCATCATTATAGTGAATAGTTAATGTACATATTAACGTCAACCACCACTAAAAGTCTTTAGATTAATATAATGTCATGTATGAAATATGACGAAGAAATTTCATTGTTTTTAACGTTATTTTTTCTTAGTATAAGCAAGATATTTTAGGTTTCCCCACCCGTACGTTTCATCAAAGCAAATGCTTCTATTAAACTTTAAACTGATTCACACCCAAAAAAAAAAAAAAAAAGATAAGAAAAAAATCACTTGCTTTTAGATTCAAGCATATGCTCTAACAGTTTAGAGTCTATTTTAGAATTACGAGATTTGGAAATAGTTTATCTCACACTGGTTTGGAAGAATTCTTTTCCAACTCATTACGTGGTAAATAAATAGACCATCCACGTGTACTTTTAGTCACATGATATTTTTAATGAGTCATGTGATTTTTTAAAATACACATGTAGATGATCCATTTGCTTGCCACGTACTAAGTTGAAGGAGGATTCCTCCAAACTGGATTAGAGGTAAACTCTGACCGATTTTTCATATCTAGCTAACAATATGAAAAATACTATGTCACGAAATAAATCAATTTTAACTAAAGATGATTTTTTTCCTGAGCGGTGAAAGATCGAGGGGGTTAGTCTTTGAGCACTGTCGAGAAGTATAGTAAACTGATTGAAAAGCTTGGATTAGGATTGAAGCTCACCGGCTCACCCTTTCGAAATGTATAAGCAATACCATCCAATCCGACTCACTTCAATTTTACGTAGAAGCAAAGCTTTCTAGCTGTCTCTATAAATACCCAATTGGTATTAGGTGTTACTTGCAAGGCCCATAACACAAAACAAACACACTTCTTAAACTCATCCCCAAAGCTTTCCCAAATGGGTCCAGCCAAGTCCAAGCAAAGCTCCCAAACAACCATCAAAGACAAAACATTATCAGGGCTAGGAAACCTCATTAAGCACCTCCCAACTGGCACTGTCTTCATGTACGAGTTCCTCAGCCCTGTCGTGTCCAACAATGGAGACTGCGAGACTATCAACAAGTACCTCACAGCCATTCTTGTTGGTTTGTGTGGATTTTCTTGTGCATTTTCTTCATTCACTGATAGTTACGTTGGAGATGATGGGATACCCCACTATGGGGTTGTAACATCAAAGGGTATCTGGCCCTCATCGGAGTCCAAGAACGTGGACTTGTCATCATATAAGCTTCGGTTTGGGGACTTTGTCCATGCCTTTTTTGCATTGATTGTGTTTGCGACTTTAGTGCTTTTGGATCAAAATACTGTGGGTTGCTTCTATCCGGTGTCTGAGTCATTTGAGAAGACTTTGTTCAAAGTGCTTCCTCCAATTGTTGGTGCAATTTCTAGTGTGGTTTTCATGTTCTTTCCTGATAATCGCCATGGAATTGGATACCCTTCAAGTACTACTGACTCTTCTTCACAGAGTTCTAACTCTGGTGGCGAAGTATTCTAAACGAAAGCCTAAGGAATATTAGTTTGAGTGTGGTTGCTTTGTATTTATTTATGTTTCCCAATTCAAAGGTTTGACATATGTTTGCTGTCTCTTATGGTCAATTTGTAACTTGTATTTTTTATTCCATTTTAATGTATGACTGTTCTGGTTCAATTCATGAAAGGAATTGAGTCTGAAAGAGCCGGGATGGGTATTTTCATTATGTCGAGTACAATTAGGGCAGGGTATATCCATTTGAGTCTAGTTAGAATTAATGTTAATCCGGATTTCATTTCAAAGGGGGGAAGATTAAAAGACAAGAATGAAATCAAAATTAATTAATCTGAAAATATTAATCAACGCTAATATAAAAAAAAATAAATAAAATTATATAATAATATAATAGTCATACAAAATATTATATAAATGTAAACTATAATTTATTTTTCATGTCTAGGTTAATTTACTCAGTTGTCCCCAACAATTTTTCATATTAAAACTGTTTCATGATTTCTTTATTCTCAATCATTTTTTAATATATTTTTCTCGATATATGTGACAAAGCAATCATTTATTTATTGATTTCTCATTCGATTACATAATTGATTTTTAACAATATTCATTGTTGATAACACCCTTTCAACAATAGCTATTGCAACTTGTAAGATCAATGTCAATATCAATAATGAGTACATCAATAATAATATGCTAGAAAAGTTGTATAACCGCCGGCCACTGCCTTCATTACTTTTAAAAAGTTATGCAAAATTGAAATTTCTTCTCTATTATTATAATTATTTAAAATTAAATTGAGTTTATAACAATAATTAATCCAAAGTTTCAAACTATGAAAAAATCAAAAGATTGAGGGGATGATTAATGGAGGAACTGAGACATTAGGGATAGTGTCGTTAGAGAATAAGACACGTAGTGTCAATGACGGCTCCAGGAAAATTTTTCAGGGTGTTCAACGTTCATTACAAAACTTGAATATAACATCACTAAAAAAAAAAATTACATGAAATTTTATAAAATCCTTCTACAAGTCTTCGAATATAATAACATCACTAAAAAAAAAAAAAATACATGAAATTTTATAAAATCCTCCTACGAGTCTTCATAGCTTGATATCGTTGCATGATAGCTTCATTATCAATGCTATCAAATACATCACTTTCAATATATGTAACCAAACAATCATTCATCCATTGATCTCCCATTCGATTGCGCAGTAGATTCTTTATAAATTCCAAACAAACAATTAAACAAAATAACACACTATCAGTGAGATTCAGTCTATCACAGTATCACTACAAAACAATTAGACAAATATACATTAATAACATAAAACATAAACTATCAAATAAATAAATAAATATTATATTAACTAACTAAGATTCGGTCAAATATGAAATAACTAAACAACTAAGTAACAAAACAAGTAGTCAAGTAGTCAAGGCTGTCAAGTAGTGAAGTAGATAAGATCATAAGAACAAAATAAGAGAGGAAAAGAAAAAAAAAAAAAAAAAACAAAAACATACCAGATCTGAGAGCAGAACCGGAACGGGCGAACGGCGCGTGGCGTCAGGCGTGACCGAGCGGCGGCGGCAGCAGCAACCAGTAGGCGTGAGGCGGTGTGGTGAGGGACGGTCTGGCGGTGGACCGGTGGTGGCCTTCGCACTTCGCAGCAGGGGTTTCACCATTTCAGCTTTTGGGTTTTCTCTCTCTCTCTCTCTCTCTCTCTCTCTCTCTCTCTCTCTCTCTCTCTAACTCTCTGTCTCTCAATTCAACCATTCAGAACAATTTGGGATTTTTGTTTGTTTTGTTCAGGGCACGCTGCACGCACACCGCACGCGGTAAGTTTTGAATTTTTTTTTCTTTTTTTTTCTTGAATAGAATAAATTTAATTAATGGGCTGGTTCAAACATTTGGGTTTAAACAAGTTATTATTTGGGCTTATTTTGTATTATGGGCTTAAATAAGTATTGTTATTTGGGCTTTTTATTTTTGAGTATGGTAAATTGGGTTTATTACATAAGGGTGTTCACAAATTATTTGAGGGTGTTCACAATTTTTATTTGAGGGTGTTCAGAATTTTTTTTTTTGAGAATATCTATATAAATTTTTTTTTTCCTTTGATTTTTTTAAAAGTCAGGGTGTGCAGCTGCACACCCTGGCTCTAACGTAAAGCCGCCCCTGCGTAGTGTGTCTTTTTTTATTATAAGCAATTTGCCCCATTTGTTACTATTTTCAGTATATGACCACCCACGCCGAGCATGTTGGAGAGGCTTTGAAATGAAAATTTTAATGAGAGACGACTATCACTTACATGTAATTTATTATTACCACTCAATTAAAACAATTTTGATAACTACAAGTCTACAAGTTTTCAAATGGGTGAAATGCATCAGATCATATACAATTGTTCACTTTATACATAATCATATTTATGAGATATTCCAAAGAGTGTAAATATAATTTCTTAGAATATTTTAGAAAATTGTTTGGAAGATATTTGATTCGGTTATCCTGGCATATTATATCAAACTATGAAATACAAATTCAAGATTTTATTTTGTGTTATCGCTAAACAAATAAATAAAAATAATTATTTCATTACAATTTATTGCATTCCTTAAATTTCTATATCTATATCTATAGTCTATACCATAATGTAAAACTGAAGCTTTTTTTACTTTTTGTTGATTTCATAATATTGCGCCATATAAACTTTTGATGTCTCACAATTTTACACTTCATTATTTTAATATATATTTTTAATTAAATTTAAATTCTATTCTATAATTAAACATTCCATTAGAATCTTGACATAATATATTATTCCATATATACAAACATAATCATAATAAATGTTTAATACTAGAATATATTCTATATATAAACACAATAATTTTTTTTTTTTTATAATATATATAGACACAATAATATTAAATTTATTTTAATAATTATCATAATTAGACAAAATATAATAGAGAAAAAAAATTATATTATGTTAAACTTTTCTATGCATTACACGGATTACCAACTAGTTTACTTATATTCTCAAATAATCATCATTATAGTAGACGAAACGTAACGTAACTCAATTGGCACAAACTTATTTTCTGGTCCGGGTTTAGAGCTGGCCCCCTCAACTCCCCACCTAGAGTAGTAGATTGAATAAGCCCCCATCACACTCATGCTGAAACTTATTAAAATTCCTGAGTGCATTGAATTGGATTCTAAAAAAACTGGCCACTACATACAAAAAATGGGCCATTTGAACTTGGGCTTCCTCCCAGACCCTCCAAAAAGAAATTAAAACAATAAAGGACAGAGAGAGAAAGAAAGCTGCCCTTTCTTATTTGTAAGGTCTAGCATATAGCTTTCAAACCAACGGTATCACAATTCCTAATTTAAAATATATGTCACTATCCAAAACCGACCACAAAAAACCACAAAAAGGAAAATCTTTCTATGTATGGACGTTTATATAGGAAAGTGAATGTTTTAAAAGCACCAAAGCAATGCCCATATGATATTCGGAAGGAAGTAGAATTTTTGGTATCTCAGGAGTGGAACTTGCACGTCAATCTTTGCTGAAAGCATACTGTTTGGTCACACTAGATGCTTGCCAAACCATGCTCATTTTACATGGCTCGTAACACTTCTGAGGAAGCTAAAATTCGTGGCTTGCAAATTTATGAGCAAATTGCTACAAGAAAATAAATCAAGCTCCGCCAAAGTTAGCGTAAGTGTAATATAATTTCGTAACGAAAGAGAGAAAAATCATGATTGAAATAGGTATATGGCACATGCTACCTTAAAGCATTTAAAGCTAAATTCATATCACTGCTAGCAACTTTTGTTCAAAAAAAAGATTGTTGCCGAAACAATAGAATTGGACTTGCATAATATTGTAGCTGAACCTCGTTGCTAATAAATATTACTCTTATATATTTTTCAGGTAACACCACCATGGATTATCCTTCTCACCCCTTTTTTTATTAGCTTATTTGCTTACTGATAGTTTTTATCTCATCTTTCAAAATACAATTGTACTCTTATCAACTTTTAATAAATAAACAAATAAATTTTTCAGTAAAAAAAATAATAATAATAATTCCAAAGTGTAAACTCACGCTAAGCATTTGGATTAAAAGTTGAGTTGCTTATTTTGTTGAAAGTTGGACCAATAGATAAAAATATAGTTGTACCTATAAAACTAAAGCTTTAAAACACTATATATAAGTAAATAAGTTAAAAATCTAATAAATGAAAAAAACTAATTCAAATTCACACAATCTCTCCGACAAGCATGGATGTTTGAACTTGAGATAAGTCTAATTAAAACAAGAAATAGGTTAGACGCCACTTTGATTAACAAGTTTAAACATTTTTAGATATGAGAGGCCGGCTGGTCGACTGAATACAACATATCCGATGATGTACACTTCATACATCAAGTAGGAAACTGTTGATTTATTTGACAAGCAAAAATAAAGAAATACAGCATTACGTAAATTGAATAGACTGTTCTCATCAATATGCACCTATAAGAGGCACAGAAGTATAAATGTGAGCTTAATTAATGTACATATTAAGGTCAGGCACTACTACAACATGCTATCTGTCACGCCCCCGAACCCAAAGCATGAGCTCGACACGTGACAATGGCCGCACACCCATAAGGCGTGCCTTACAATTGTGTCAGGCCTTATTAATAGATTCAATAAAAAGAATAATATCTTTGATATAAAATTTCCAAATTAACATAATGACCAATAAGTTCAAATGAACGGCATACTAATACCAAACTTGTACCTGATATTAACACAAACCAACTAAAACTTGAGTATCGAAATTTCCTTTTCTTCTTTTTCTTTATCTTTTACATAGTCAACCTAATGTTGCGAGGTTAACTTATAAGTCTCCAGGTACATAACACTTAGTCCAACCACAGGAAGTGATAGCAACAGAGCAACTGTAACAATAACCATCATTTCCAGGATTAACTAGTCACATTCATACCTCTGTATCTCTTTGGATCTGATAAGTCATGAAATATGACTTATTAAACCCATTTTTCTAAGGTTTTTAATAGAATTATTTTGCATTTTATTTTTAGTTGTATGCATTTCATTTATTTCATTTTTTTTATTTCATTACGTTGTATAAAAATAATTTATTTTATATGCATTATGTTAATTTTATAAAGCCTAAATTTTATGTTATGTTTTAAGGTGAAAATAAAATGAACAAGAAGGAAATTAAAGGCCACTAAACAAAGCCCAAATTATCCTTTCTTTCAAGCCATCACACCGGATTGAGGCTCCAAAAGAGCTTTAATGAGCTCACGTGGGAGTCTTGATGAAGTAGAAAGAGAGCTGGCAGAAAGCAAAGCAAAAGAAAAGAAAGCATGGCAGCAAGCCCACGGCCCAGCGAGCCCAGCAAGCCCTTTCCTCCTTGATGCGCTGGATTAATTCCCATTTGGAGCCCTAAAAAGAAGTTTCGTGAAGCAGCAAAAAAAAGGCAGCAAAGAAAAGAAAGGAAAATAGAGTTGGCCGGTGGCAGCAAAGAAAAGAAAGGAAAATAGAGTTGGCAGGCAGCAGGAAAAGAAAAGAACAGAGAAGAAGGAAAAAGAAAGAAAGAAGCATAGAGTAGGCGGCATAGCAGAAAAAAGAAAAAGCAGAAAGAAGAAAAGCAGCAGCCGCCTGGTACAAACAGCCAGCAGAAACTCCATTTTTTGGGTTGTTCTTCATTTTTCCTCTCGAATTTTCTCTCTAGTTTTTATCTGTAGATTTTATTTCTTTAGTTTATTTTTGTAATTTCTTGGCTATGGTCAGCTAGACAACTTGCTTGGGCTAAGGGGGAATCCGAATTTGTAAGGTAATCTAATTTATTTTAAATCCATTTTGAGTTTTAATGTTTAAGATTTATTCTTTGATTGTTCATCTTCTTATTATTTGTGGTTCTATGATTTGAATCTTTTCATGAGTTCAATCTTGTTTTTCTCATAGTTAGGTAAAGATTTTAGTTCCATTAAATCTAAAATTTCATTGGATATTACTTTTTACTGCACTGTGAGAGTGTCGATTTTAGGTTTTTCCAACGTAGTTATTGATTATGTGTTTAAATCAATGAACAATCAAATAGTATCTCTAATTTAGATTTTATTAAAAATGATTTTTATTGCAAATATTCCAATTGAGGGTTTGGGATGTGAAACCCCCAATTGTGTAATTCCATGGATTTAAATTGAATTAGTTTATCTTAGCAAATTTGAGGAACCTAAAGCCTTAGCAATTTTTAGATTTGAGTTTCTTTACTTATTTAAATTGTGAGTTTTCAAAACAACTAAAACATTTTCTTGATTTAATTTATAGTGTTACGTGTTTATTTTGAAACCCCTCTATCCCTGGTACGACAACCCACTTTACCATATATATTATCATTTTACCTTATACATCCACACATATATTCATTCATATTAAATTTGATTATACTTCATTAAAGAACGACATTTTGGAAGCCGATCAGGATCGTATTACTGCAATTAAATAACAGTGGAAGACTAAAACTAACATGATTAACATTACAGACTATATTGTTTCTAAGATCTGCTTAACTATACAAAATAGCAGAAAACTCTCACAACTCTCCCGCAACGTCCGAGCTAGCTAATCTTCAGAATCTGAAATGGGAAGGAAATGGGGTAAGCCGGGAAGCCCAGTAAATAACCAATATCCTTATCTAGTCGGATCAAACACACATTTGTTAAAAACAGATATACATAGGTACTACAAAATTCTCAAACGATGGTTTTGACAAAGCATTTGGTTTGGTTCACAAATTATTTTATTTGCAAATAGCAAATTAAACATATTCAGAAATAAATACAGATACAGATATAATTTCAAACATAGATTCAGATTCAGATACAGATTCAGATTCAGATTCAAATTCAAATTCAAATACAGATTCAAATTCAGATTCGGATATAGATATAGATATAATACATATAGTAAACAGTCTTAGTGACAACGGCCACATTATCCTTGTGACAAGGCCTAAAAACCACACATAGGTCGATGACAAACCCCAGAATGAAACTAGTTTCAGTACCAACGTATATCCCCATTGGCGGGGCCCAGAACATAGTCAAACTGAGAGGTTTCAAATATCAAAACACATTTAAAATATATTTGAATTACAAAACATAGTGATTTTTCAAACCTTATTCAAATTACATACAGAAACATATCAATTTAACAAATAAGTTGTATAAAGATTCCTGTAACATATAATCACATGCTTAATCCGAATTTTTGAAGTAAACAATACTTTACAATTACAATGATTTTTCTGATATTTCGAAACAAAATTGATTTTGGCATAATAGAACAATAAACTATAATAATAAGTTCGCAAATAGGAATATTTAATATATAGAAATTGAGAAAATTCTAGTTAAGGATAAAGGTTACTTACCTCTAGCAAGCAAGGGATTTTGTAATACTCTCTACCTCTTCTTTTCACAATTTACAAATCAGATCCTAAATCAATTGTACAGTCGTCAAAATACATCAATTGGCATAAAAATGCTATTTACTCAATGCTGATTTATTTATTAAACTATGTGGTTGTTCCCCAATTGATGAACACTCTCCAAACAGTCTTTCATGCCTTCCAAAATTCTCCATGTAATATTTCTAATCAAAGACTAATGTTTAGACAACAAGTGAGCTTAATATGAATTCTAATTCACTGTCAAAACATCTCCCATCTTCATGTGAACACTAAAAGGCTATTCGGCTTTTCCTTTTTATTTACTATTTACTGCCTAAAACAGAAACCGTATAGCAAGACTCAAAATATTTCTTTTCTATACTAGATGGTATAATTAGGACATATAAAAATTCACCCATTCAGTAAACACATCATTTATCATGAATACCAAATTTCAGCTCAATTCACTTATCCAATTGCATGAATAAATTCTTTAAAGTCTCACTATTTCGTGTTGCTGTAAATCAGATTACCTACAGGACAATTCCTTTATACAATTCATTTGGACAACTTAAAGTTATCAAAGTAACTTGAAATTTAACAGGGATGACCTCATATATATGTACAGGCTACCACAGAAAATTCAGATTGAGATAACATCTCTAGAATTTATTAAAACTAGCATGTACCCCGTGCAATGCACGAGATTTTTATTTATTTAAATTTTAAATCACAAACAAAAAAAAAAAAAAAAAAAAAAAAAAAATTGTTTACCACTTCATGACTACCCTTCGCAACTGAAGTTTTTCCTTATCTACCATTTCTTCACTGTATTTTGCAAATTCACGGTCTACCACTTCTTCACTGTGTTTTGCAAACTCACGGTCTACCACTTCAACAATTTATTCAATCCCTACATTTTCAACATGGTCCATTAAATCCAAAAGTTGCTCAATACACTTTGATACTATGCATATATGTAGGCTTGTCTATTATCTTTCATTCAGCAAGGTTTGTTAGGTATAGAGACTTACTCTGCTCCTGTAACTAAAATGCATAATTCAAGAAGCAATAAACATAACTAACCTTTCAAGAAGTTATGTTTACCACCAACTTGTTCAAATGGTCGAAAGTCACATCATTCAACTTAATTCATCACACCCAAAAACAAACATTAACCAAAAAAAATATATATTTGCAATATTTTGGTTTTAACGTGTATTTATAAATAGTATTTTCATCTTAATCTTTATCTTCATCTTAATTTTTTCAGTGTATTTATAAATAGAAGAGATTAATCTTTATCTTTATCTCCATCTTAATCTTTTCGTAATATTTTTCTGCATCTTAATTTATTTATTTATTTTATCTTTCTCTTCATCTTATTTTTTTTCTTAATCTTTATCTTCATCTTAATTTTTTCTTAATCTTTATTTTCATCTTAATTTTTTAATAAAATAATTTATCTTCATCTTAATTTTTTCTTAATCTTTATCTTCATCTTAATTTTTTTTTAAATAAATAAAAAGATCTCAACACATATCAAATTCTAAGCATGCTAAATGACAGAACCTCAACTGAAGGTCTCTGCTTTGGTTTTAACGTGTATTTATAAATAGTATTTCATCTTAATCTTTTCTTAATCTTTATCTTCATCTTAATTTTTTCAGTGTATTTATAAATAGAAGAGATTAATTCTTTATCTTTATCTCCATCTTAATCTTTTCGTAATCTTTATCTGCATCTTAATTTTTTTTATCTTTATCTTCATCTTATTTTTTTCTTAATCTTTATCTTCATCTTAATTTTTTTTAATCTTTATTTTCATCTTAATTTTTTAATAAAATAATTTATCTTCATCTTAATTTTTTCTTAATCTTTATCTTCATCTTAATTTTTTTTAAATAAAAATAAAAAATAAAAAGATCTCAGCACATATCAAATTCTAAGCATACCAAATGGCAAAACCTCAACTGAAGGATATTAAATTCTAAGCATGCCAAATGGCAGAACCTCAACTGAAGGTCTCTGCTTTTATATATATATTGATTCTCGTCATGTGATAAACACAACTCTGTCCTGACAGATTTAGGGTCTCATAAGAAAATTAATAACTCTTTCAATATCAATCCAAATACTATTAATTCTTGATTCTAAACTCAAGTCCTGTGTGTTAACTTTCATTATATTCTTGTGTTAACTTTCATTATATTCTTCTTTTGTATTCAGATTCAAAATATACCAATTACAACAAATATTTAATCACTACAAACACAGACCATTTGACAGATTTGTAGGATTTTCTTATAAATTCTCAAAAGGTATTCAAATAACCATATTTTCAAGTGAGATTTTAAACACCTACACTAGACATATAATAAATCAATCTTCAACAAACCGTTTACCAAATTACTTTTTACAAAAATCCCAGAAAAATACTCTAAACCACAACATAACCATAAGCACAAGCCAAATCTCACCCACACTTACCCAATCCGGCCATGGTGGCCTCTGTGTAAATCCGTGAGAAAGAGAGTGTTTGAGATTTAGATCTTGACAGCTCTTCAATCTCGGCCTTGAGTGGTTGAGATGTTGAGGCCGAAAGCTTGAGTGGGAGAGCTGAATGAGAGTGGGAGAGAGTGTGTGTGTGTGCTGGTGGAAAAAGAAAGAAAATGAAAGAGTGAGAGGAAGGGTCACGGGTGAGGAGAGAAAAGAAGAAAAATGAGTGGTGGGTGCGGGGCATCACACTATCAAACTAATGTCATGTACGAAGTATGTTCTAGAGGCATCTATTTTTTTTTTTGGTTAGTAAATATGAACAAGAAATCCTAGGTTTCCCCACACGCTTTATCAAAGCATATTATATACGCTTAGAATAAGCTTTGGACTGGTTCACCCAAAACAAAAAAAAATTAACTGCATGTTGGTCAATTGAGTTTGGTTAGAGAGCTCCAAGTCACACTTTTACCACCTGAGTGGTGAGGAATTTAAGGTGTGAGGGCCATAGTGTTGAAGTACTATTTGAGGGGCTTTAATTAAACTAAATTCTAAAAGCTTGGATTGCATTCATCTTGTGGCAAAGATAGACTTTTAGTGTGAGGGGCTTTAATTGAACTAAATTCTAAAAGCTTGGATTGAATTCATCTTGTGGCAAAGATAGACTTTTAGTTTGAGGGGCTAAGATTGAAAGACAATGTTGAAAGTGAAATTAATTTGAAAAATATTATCTAAATAAGAAAATTTAAATATAATTTAAATTGAACTATAATTGAAATGGGAATTAAAAAATTTCCTCTATATCCGCAACAAGATTCAAAAAATCCAACTGGTGGTACAAGTCTATTTATTTAGAATTTTATTGGAACTAAATATAATCTAATTACACTTATGTTCTTCATAATCTCAATTAAAATTAGGGTTATTTTCAACTTATTTAGTTATATACAAGAATAATTTAAATATAATAAATTTAAAAATATTCCATTTGAATACTTATTACTAAATTGAGAAAATTAATCAATGTAAACAAATAATAAATATAATTTTTAAATCAAAATACAATTTAAAACGAATGTAGCTTTATTATGCAAAAAAGTTCAAAAATAAAAATAAAAATTGGCAAATGACATGTATATCTCTCTTCTTCTTCTTCTTTTTTATTTTTTATTTTTTAAATTTCAAATATAGAACCCACAACATATATAATTTTTATTTGTTTGTTACATAGAATTTCGGAGTGAATCATGCACACTCCTAAAAGGTAGAAAAGAGCCGTTACATAACTGTTACATAGATGAAGAAGGAAATATATGATACTCCTAAAATACTTCTAAACCAAGAATAATTCTCCTAATTTTTAGCAAGCTCTTGTTGCTTGACTTTATCACTTCGAAGGGATAGGGAAATTCTTTAAAGAAATAATTTATCTCTAAACCGGTTCGGAAGAAAATTAGCTCTAGACAAAGGATCCTGATCCCACCCCGTTCCAACCCATTTTGATCCCTAATACCACCTATATATATATATATATATATTAGTCGGTAACCCGTGCAACACACAGAAAAAGTTTAACATAATATGATTTTTTTTTTCTCTTTTATTTTTTGTCTAAAAATAAAAATTGATAATCGTGATATTTATTAAAAGACATTTATTATTATTGTGTTTATATATAGAATATATTCTGGTATTAGACATTTATTATGATTGTGTTTATATATATGAAACAATATATTCTTTCTATTAAAGAAAATATGATGTGTCAAGATTCTAATGGAATGTTTAATTATAGAATAACATTTATTATGTTTGTGTTTATATATATGGAACAATATATTCTTTCTATTAAAGAAAATATGATGTGTCAAGATTCTAATAGAATGTTTAATTATAGAATAAAATTTAAATTCAATTAGAAAATATATATTAAAATAATGAGGTGTAAAATTGTGAGAACTCAAAAGTTTATGTAGCGCAATTTTATGAGGTCAACCAAAAGTCAAAAAGTTTCGGTTCCACTTATATAAATTTTACTTGCATGTTCAGTAGATTTCACATTCACATGAATATGTCCATAACACAAAACGCATGAGCTCATGATCACACCCATTTCCAAAAGTAAACGCAATTGCTTCCAACTCTCTCAATTTTAGGTAGATGGATAAAATCATGAAAGCTGTGTGTCTGGCTCTATAAATAGCCCAGAAGTTAGTTGTCTAGTTGCCATACAAGATCCATAGACACAAAACAACTACACTTGTTAAACTCATTCCCACACCAAAACATTTCAAAATGGCACAAGTCGTATTCTCAGGGCTTGGGAACCTCATCAAGTTCCTCCCCACTGGGACGTTCTTCTTGTACCAGTTCCTCAGCCCTGTCCTATCCAACAATGGCCACTGTACTAAAACCATCTACAAGTACTTCACTGCCATTCTTGTCGGTATGTGCGGCTTGTCTTGCTTCCTTTCTTCATTCACTGATAGTTACGTTGGAGATGATGGGAAAATCCACTATGGGGTTGTAACATCGAAGGGTATTTGGCCCCCGACGGACTCTAAGAACGCGAAGTTGCCATCCTATAATCTTCAGAATAGGGACTTTGCCCATGCCTCTTTGGCCCTGATTGTGTTTGCGATTCTGGTGCTTTTGGATCAAAAAACCGTGAGTTGCTTTTATCCCGTGTCAGAGTCCTTTGAGAAGACTTTGTTCATTGTGCTTCCTCCAGTTGTTGGTGCGGTTTCCAGTGTGGTTTTAAAGTTCTTCCCTTACGAGCGCCATGGAATCGGATACCCTTTACCCAAAAAAAAAGAAAAAGGAATCGGATGCCCTTCAAGTTCAGCTGACTCTTCATAGGATTCCAAGCCTGCAGCTGGCCAAAATATCCTTGACGAAACCATAACGAATTAGTTTGTGTGTGTGCCTTCTTCTTCTTTTTTTAATGGTTTCTTCCTGTGAATTTGTTGTCTTATATTCATGTTATCGTGTATAAAGGATTGACATATATATATGTTTCCAGTTTACTGGCCCTTAAAGTCAAGTTGTAGTTGTACTTTTATCCCAAGTTCTTACACTTAATGGGTGCAATCCGTGAAAGAAATTAGGTCTCAAAGGGCGGCTAGCTAGGGATATTTCCATACGATAAATATTGTCACATATCGAGAGTATATACAGCACACCCCTAAAAAAAAAGGGTTTGAAATAATCACATATATACGTTTGTACTTTGCACGTAATATTTTGTGAATAAAATAAAAAAAAAATACATACAATTTTGTTCTTATTAGAAAGATAATCACATAGTACACTACAAGAAATTTAGCCTTCAGCGACCAAACTTTCCGCGACGACCCAAATATCGCCGCTAATAAGTACTCATCTGCGGCGACATCTCATAGTCGTCGCTAAATTCCTAAAACAACATTACATCTGCGACGACACAAACAGCCGTCGCTATAGGTCGTCGCAAATACGAAGGAGGGAAAACTTTCAACACGCGGGAAATTGCGGGAATCCATTTGCGACGAGACGTTACTTTTTAGCGACGATAATTGCGTCGCAATAGAATTTTTCAATTAGCGACGACAATAGTCGCCGCGAATAGTTTATTATTAGCGACGAAAGCTTTAGTCGTCGCTAATTGGTGGCACAAATAATAATAATCTATTACATTTTATATTAGCGACAACCTGTGTCGTCGCTAATGATACACACGATAGCGACGACATTGTGGGTCGTCACTAATGAGACACATTTTAGCGACGACATTGGGGGTCGTCGCAGATAAGTTGGCAAAATAATAATAAAATATATGACTTTATAGTAGCGACGACAATTGTTGTCGCTAATATGTACATTTTAGCGACGACGTTGAAGTCGTCGCAGTTAAGGTGGCAATATAATAATAAAATATATGATTTTAAAATAGCGACGACAATTGTCGTCGCGAATAGGAATCTATAGCAACAAATTTGTGAGTTGTCTCTGATATGTAACCAAAATAAATATAATAAATTATATGATTTATAATTATCCAAAAAACTTAAAAATTGACCAAAAGACCTACACACCCCTTAAATGTTTAAACTATCATTTCAAAATGCCAAAAAAATTGATGTTTGGAGAACACTTTGTGTAGAAAGCGAAAATTTGAAATCCTATTACAAATTGTCATGCCAAAATTTAGTGACTTATCTAAATTTACATGTGTCATCAACTTCATAAATTAAAATTTTCACGTGTCACTTGGACCCACAAATTACGATGAGTGCTTCTTCCAATCATATTGAGACACTTGCAATTGATAATTATCTTCAATAGAAATAAATAAAAATCGAGATAAATATCAACAAGTCCTAGCTAGAGGGACTCTTAGATTTTGGGCCAATCAAAATTTACCACTTGTCTTCTAAAATACTAGTTTCAAGAGGACTCTTCCTCAAAAGAATTAGTTTCAAGTGGACTCTTTCGCATGTACAAGTATTGAAACTCTGTCAAAATCAAGTCAAGGCCTTTGAAGAACTTCAAAATTTCAAAACGTAGGAGTTCCATAGGATTCAAGTATCAAAGCTCCAAATGAATTCTACATCAAATTCTTCAACTTCTAAGAAGATTCAACTTCAAATTCGAAGAACATTTGAAAATTCAACTTCAATTTTAAAGACATTTGAAGAACACTCGAAGATTCAAAGAACAATCGAAGAAGATTCATTAGCTTCAAAATTATAATAGAATCAAGCTGCAAAGCCTCCAAAAAGTTAAAGAAATCGAAAATTCATTGGATTCAAGCTAAAAGCCCCCAAGAACTTCAACACACAAGTCTTCTAAAACAAAGAACACGAAGAACGAATAACTTTTAAACAAGCGTAAGGCCTAGAAGTTCTCCAACAACTCAATTTGGTCCAAGAAATATGTTTCATGAAGCTCTCAAATCGAAATCACATTTGGAGAGAAGAATAAGAGGAATATTTTTTAATTATTTTATTTTTTTTGTAAAAAAGATCCTAAGAGATTGTATTCTACTATTTCAAATAAATAATATCTGTTACAAATTATTTCTAATCAATTCAAGACTTGAGATTTTATTGTATACACACTGATCTTTCAATTATATATTACAAAAGATAAAAACATTTAGACCTGGCTCTCTTACATTAATGGGGTAGTGCTAAAAGTAAGGTTTGTCCCTAATGTAAAAAATGATCAAACTACAGTTTTTAGAGCCCAATCCTCAGCCTAAACAATCTTTAGGAAATTCTACTTACGTTACGGGGCATATAATATTATGTTTTTCCTTTTATTTAAAATAGTCTCATAAGTGTCGTTAACGTTCGGAGTTCCATTTTCATGTAGCTTGATAGAGCCGTGGCAACGCACGAAGGAACTCTACTTGCGTTACGGGGCATATAATATCATTTTTTTTCCATTTATTTATTACATGGAAAATTTCTAATTCACATATATTTATATTTAAAGCATGAAATATTTATTATTTTACATATGAATATATTTAAATTTATTCTAAATCACATAAAAATATTTAAGGAATGGAGATTTAAAATAAAAACCTGTATAGGAATTTAATCCTGGAAGATTTGTTTGATTCCGGGAAAAAAATCTGGTAGCGCTTTCGCAGTTAATTAGAAAATCGAGATCGGAATTGGTGGAATTTCAGCAGTGCTTCCGCATTTGAAATAAAAATTGGGACCAAAATTGGAGGAAATTCAGTAGTGCTTCTGTAGTTGGAATAAAAATTGGGACCATATTTGGCAGAAATTCAACAATGCTTCCGCAATTCAATGAAAATCAAGACCCAGATTGGTAGAATTTTAGCAGCGCTTATGCAGTTGGAATGAAAAATCAGAACTAGAATTGGTAGCAGTTCCACATTCGGAAAATATCGGAGTCCAAATTTGGCATAATTTCAGTAGCGCTTTCGTCAGTTATAGTGAAAATCAGGACCGAATTGGGACAAAATTTTGGCAATTTTTATGGAGTTTCTCTCTCTAAAACTTTATTTATCTCTCTAAGAAATTGTTCTCTTAATTTTTTCCGACCAGCCAGCTACCCCTTTTTGGCCGAAATTGTGATATGTATCACCAAGTAGTTGCGTCCTGGACTGAAATTCTGCAATTTTCCTTCAGTTTTGTTTATTTCCGATCATCTGATTTGTGATTACCGTTTGGAGCCCTTCCCGATATTCGGAATTGAGTGAAATTTGCGTCATTGGAAAGCTTATAACATTTACTATCTAATGGCGCTGATTTGGTCCAATTTAGTGTTTGGAATAAAAAATGGCAGCATCGAGAAGCAAACACACGTGACGATCGTTTTTCACTGTTTTGGCCATATCTTTTTCATTTTAACTCTGTTTTTTACCTGTAAAATATGGATTAGAAGGTATTCGCATGCTCTTCGCCATGGGACAAAAATATGATTTTTTCAAGAATCAACTCAAAAAAGTGAGTTGGGTCTGTTTGGAATCTGGCATGTCTAAACCGATTTGTGACTTTTTCCTAATGGGGTGATGACAATATGTAATGACATTGGAAATTGGATTCTATTTTGTGGCTGGACCTTCAATTTTAGATCAGTATTTTTAAAATTTGTAATGCATCTAAAAAAAATCTAGAAAAAGTCCCTCCTTAGTATATTACATTAGATTAAAAAAAAATACTAAAAAAAAAAAAGCTAGGATCCCACGTAAAGTTAGATATTAGAGATAACAAAAAAAAAAAATAAATAAATAAAAGGTGAATACCCCTAAACTTAATATGTTAGATATATTAAAAAATAAAAAAAAACCCAGAGGATCCCTTCCCCTCCCAAAATATATAATATATAAATATATATATATATATATATATATAAAAAATTACAAAGAAACAAAAAAAAGCCAGGATCCGCCCCCGCCCCATATATATTGAAATATATTGAAAAAAAAAAGTTACGAAAATTTTGAAACAAAAAAAAAGCCAAGGATCCGCCCCCCCGCCCCCCCCTAACAATTAACATTTATATAAACCAAAAATTAAATATATATATTTAAAAAAGAAACAAAAAAAAGGCCAGGATCCCCCCCCCCTAAAATTAAAAAGCATGAGATTATCCCTCTACCTACCCCACCTTACCCAAATTTTTTCAAACACCCGCCCCCTCTAAAATTCTAAAACCTCTCTCCCTCCATTTTGACCTTTCCCCAATTTCATCTCCCCCCATCATTTAGTTTTCCCCAAATTTCATCTCCTTCCTTATTCACCATCATTTTCACTCTCAATTTTCACTCTTTCTCACTCTCTTTTACACCTTCTCTCACATTTTCTTTCTCTCACATACAACAACCACCACCACCACCACCACCACCACCACCACCATCATTCACCTCCGGCGGTCATAACCCACCTCCGGCACCACCACCCACCTCCGGCGACCACCACCTCTGCCCCCTAAACCTCTACCTCAAGGTCTCTCTCTCTCTCTCTCTCTCTCTCTCTCTCTCTCTCTTAATTTTATAATTATTTAATATTTGTTATTAATATATATGCTTAATATTGGATTTTGTTTGTGTTCTTTTAATCTTATGCTATTTTTTGTGTGTGTATTTATAACTTTGGGTAATTTAATTTTTTTTCTTTTTCTTTTTCTTTTGATGTTTAACAGGGGTTAAATTTGTGCAATAGTTGTTTTAGTGGTGGTCAATATTTTTGTTTTCCAGAAAATAACATTTTGATTGGTTTAAATTTTTGGAACATAGGTTTACAACTATTGACACCCTTGAAAGTTTTCTCTTTGAGTGATGGTCAATATTTCTAGGATATAGTTCTTGCTAAAACTAAAGATAAGTACTTAGAGGTTGTTGCATCTTACATTGAGGTTGGCTAAGAATATCTTATTATTGATTATGTGTGTATAAATATATATGTATATGACTAATATTATATATATTTATTAGATATTAAATATTTTTATTAAATTGTCATTGCAGATAGAGATAAATTGGGAAGCTCAATTATTTAATTCTTCAATCAAGTAAGTGTTATATTTTACTAAGAAGTGTTATATATAATGAACATATGTTGAGAACTGCTTGTGGTGGGTTTGAATTGGAGTAAGTGGGTGGCTTGCATGGTGTATAAGGGTGGCCTATTATAACTTTGGAAGTGTTTATTGGTTCTTTTTTCTATTTGATTATTTGTTGCGTAATGTGTATGTTGTGGTATATCATTACAAAAAATATTTGTTCAATTTGAGATATGGTAGTGGTGATTGTTTGAATTGGATCAAGCGGGTGGCTTGCATAGAGTATAAGGGAGGCCTATTATGATATTTGGAGTGTTTTTTTGTTGTTGTTTGCTTATTGCTTAATGTATATGATGCGATATATCATAACACTTAATAGAAAAGATTCATATGGTTTTGGTATTGAAGAAAGTAATAAAGAATTTGCAATGATAGTTTAAGACTAAATTTCAAACTTGATAGACCAAAATGAAAACGAAGATGGATGAGAATGACTATTTCGAAAATGGAATCAAACTTGATGGTTTAAAATGAAAAATCTCAATCTTATGGGACCATTTTGAAAACAACTTCAAACTTTAATAAAAAAAGTATAATTTTTTTATTTAATAATGGCATGTTGCAATTTTAATTCAATTTATTGTATGTTCAAATGGACAAGAGTTGGATGAATAAAAATAGAATCTCAAGAGAGTACATGCAAGGGGTTGTGATTTCATCCAATTTGCTACACAATGGATCTAGTAATAGAAAATTTGTATGTCCATGTAAAAAGTGTGTGAATGTGTATTTAGTCAAACCAAAACTTGTGTGTGATCACTTAATGTTCCATGAAATTTGTATTGGTTATGATCCTTGGTATTTGTCATGGGAGTCTATATCGGTTGCAACATCTAGTAGAGCTATTAATAGTGACGTAGATGATTTAAATAATGAATGTGATTTGTGAAACTTGCATTTCATGAATTTAAGAAAAAGACATGACTCTTGAATCATAGTACCAAGAGAATCAAAATTAAATGAATAAATAATCCCTTACCATTTCAAAGATTTCCCATATGTGGTATCTTTCAAGTCTTTATTAAGAAACCAAAGTTACTTTCTTTATGCTTGTCAATTACAAGGCACTATAAATATTTTCATTCAATCTTATTCGTTAGGATTTTGGAATGTGAAGTGAAAAATGATAATGAGGATACATTTATTCTTGTCATTAAGTATTTTATTTTATTTATTTGAAACCTTGATTGAGGCAAATATGCCAATCATCGATTGATTTACAATTTGGTTTTGCAATACTATGGTTAAAGAGAGACTCATTGTATTCTAGTCATTACTTGTAATTATGAGTGAGGTCTATGTCATGCTAATGTTTTTTTTGTTTGCTTTTGTCTATTTGTTTAAACTCTATGTGTGTGTTTTGCTTTTTAGAAGCTATTTAGTAAGCTTTGTCATATATTTAATTAAGTATTTATTTTGGGTTTTGTTTTTTACTCCAGTGAGAAGAAATGATTCGCACCTACATATCGAGAGAAGATTCATCTCATTGCAAGAAGCAATTTTGAATTTGATTAGAAACTACATATCCTCATGAGGATGCTTGATTAATTAGTTGTTGAGACAATATGTATGTTTCAATAGATTATGGAATTTAAACTATGTATTTGATGGATTTGTAATTGAGTATTATCTTTCTTTTATTCTAAATTTTTATTGAATAGTTGTATGATGATGTAGATTTTGTATTTTCTATTTCCATCTAATGCCCATGCAAATATGTACCTATTAGTGACAATATAGTGTCGTCGCTGTTAAGAACCTAATAACTAATTAGTACCTATTAGCGACGAAATTATGTTGTCGCTAATAATTACATATTAGCGACGACATAATGTCGTCGCTAATTATATATTAGTGACAACATTTGAGTCGTCGCAAATAATGACATATTAGCAGTGACTTACTGACCTATGTTCTTATATTTTTTACGACGACAATAATCATCATTAGCGACGAAATATGTTGTCGCTGATGATAATGTATTAGCGTTAATAAAATATCGCTGCAGAAAATCAATTGCAATCGAGCAGATGCAACCACTATTAGCGGCGACATTGTCGTTGCAGATAACATTAACACTTTTAAAGCATCAGCAGCGACTTTGATTCGTCGCTGAAGGCCAAATTTCTTGTAGTGATATATACGCAGGGCCGGCCCCGAGAGTTAAGTTGCCCTGGCCCCATCTCAATTTTGATT
>OU015772.1:4808603-4824659 GCA_907173295.1 Fagus sylvatica
CTGATTTCTCCTCTATAACAAAACCGTTTGTTTGTGGTGTAATTAATAGGTTACATAAGTACATGTTTACCCTTATAGAATTAAATGGGCTTAAGAGTTGTGAAGATGTTTTTATTGTCCATATAACCTTATCTTTAGTTGCCTGCTTTCTGATTGGGTACTTGGAATTCCCATGTCCAGGCTCTTCCAAAAATCTCTCACTGTCACTCTCCCTCTCGCTTTCGGTCTCTGTTTCTTTCTACCCTTCATATCTGACTCTTTCAAGTTTCAAAGCAGCCATAATACACTCATTTTTGGGTGTGTGTGTCTGTTTTTCCATCTTTGCTCTGAGTCTCTTGTTTAATCTCAACTTGTCTTTGTTTGGATCGATTGGTGGTTGATTGTATGGGTCCTGGTGAATAGTGATGTTTCATCCACTTCTTTGTTTTTATTGATTTTTCTTTTTTCTCCGAACTCT
This sequence comes from Fagus sylvatica, assembly GCA_907173295.1. Classification (NCBI taxonomy): domain Eukaryota; kingdom Viridiplantae; phylum Streptophyta; class Magnoliopsida; order Fagales; family Fagaceae; genus Fagus; species Fagus sylvatica. The sequence continues at coordinate 4,809,061 of OU015772.1, forward strand.
TCAAAATTTTGAACACCATAGACAGTTGGGTTTAAACAATTTGAAGAAGTGAGCCCGTAGTTTCTTTCACGTAGATATTTCTCCACTTTCTTTCTCTCTTCTCTCCGTTGTAGACAGCTTTGAAGCTTGGCAAAACATTAAAAATTGCAACTTTAAATGTAATATTCAGGTGTAAAGAATGAAGTAAAAGTTGGTTATTTTTCGTTGACTAAATGTTTAAATAAGGCCAAACTTTTGAAAATAAATTGTTTTCTAGAAATTATTTTATGTCAAAACATATGCATTCAAATGTAATGAATGTGAACTTAAAAAAAAAAAAAAAAAAAATGTAATGAACGTGCGTCACATCCCAAAACTTTAATTAGGGTTTATTAGGGGCAAAGTAGTTCCCTTTGCCCTTCAATACACATCATGGCTACATAATGAATAAAATTTTTCAAGTTCCTAACATAAAGGATAATTAAGCAAGTGATCTAGCTTCTAAAGATTGACTACAAAAAAATCATAAATAACTCATGATAAAAAAAACTTTAAGATATTATTCAAACTTTTAATACGCAAAGATAATTCTCTAAAAATAATTGAGTGTTTGAAATCTCAATGATAATTCACCTGAAAGTAAGGTTGATTGCATCTTAATGATCAATTATAGACTTGAGATGTTAATATGAAAATAATATATAATGAGTTACACAATGCAGTAAATAGAAGTCAAACACCATTGAAGGAGATAAGTCAATAGAATAGTACAAAAAGAATCAAACTATAATAAAGGAATTATTGATATACACTTAAGATTAAATTGTAATTTGCACTTTTAAAGTTTGGGGTAATTTTGATTTTGCCCCCTAAACTTTCAAAATTTGGATACATACCCCTAATATTAGGTAGCGTTTGAAAAAAAAAACTCTTTCATCCATATTTGTTAATGAGGGGGTCGTTAAATGTCACTTTATCTCAAAACGACGTAGTTTTAGTCCATTCAAAACTACATTGTTATGTTTATGTCAATGAATAAAATAGACTAAATTATAATTTACACATTTAAATTTTTTCTTTGTAATTAAATTGGGGAGGGGGATCTAAGCTTGATTTTTCAAAATAACATTGCTCGTATGAAATTGAATGTGTGAATAAGATAATATATTAAGAAAATGGATCCAGAGAACTTGCCCATCACATCTTCAACAAGAGCCCAAGGGGTAGAGCTGATGAGATATGATCTCCAAAAATTACAAAAGGAGGCCCAACTGGCTAAGTTGTTAGCCAGTCCATTTCAAAGTCCTAAATTGACTTGGGGCATGGCATGTTCAATTATGGTTAGTCCTAGAACCAACCCCAAATTCACACACACACAAATACACAGCATTGAATTTGGTGTCGGTTATCTACAATATTTGGGTTATTTTTCGTTTGCTTGCTGTTTCTTGGTGGGCTTTCCTTTAAATATGGAAGTCTGAATTTGCATGCTTTATATCCTTTCAGTATACAATGTGCTATAGCAATTCAAATATTGTTGGGTAATCATACGCTTGAGAGTAAATTTACAATATCTTGTTGCATTCTAAGCAGTAGTGATGCCTTAATATTTCTTTTGCTGAGATATCTAATCTACTGAATAGAAGAAGCTTTCCTTTTTTGATATTTGGATGAATCAAATTTAAGCATTTAAAGGTAAAGGTCGGGTTGGACTTTTTAGCTCAGTCAGTTACAGAAGGTACTAAGTACTAACTAGGTGACAAGTTAAACATGCCACTGAGGGCTGCCTAGGCATTTTTTTTTCATTATTGCAGTAAATCTCACTGGAAGAAGGAACTGCAATTTAGTTTGAGATCATTTAGGTATACATAATTTTTAGGCTATGTTATGTGATTGCTTCTTTGTTTTTACTTTGAAGGGAACAGGGCTTTCTGCCAAGAATGTGAGATAAGCAGACTATTTTGATTATATTATCCCACAGTATGGGTTTGGTACTGCTTCTTTGAATGTTACAGTAGCAGCTTCAATTGTATTGCATCATTTTGGTTGTAATTTCCTTGACAATCATCAAAGTACTTCATAAATAAATTTCACCTTTTAGGGTATGCAGGCTTTGCACTTATATATTCTTTCACTGTGTAAACAATTATAGATAAACAATGAGCTTTAGCTCAAATGAGAAACCCCTCGGTTCCCCTCCGCTTGCTCACATAATAACATGGTGGATGGTTTGGTCTTAACCTCAAGACCGACTGAGTGTACGTGTAAGTTACTAAAAGAAAAAAAAAATAGCAATAATCAATTGACATGAATTATTATGCATATATTTTATATACACACAGAGATCAATTAAGCTCTTATTTTTAGGTTAGTTACACAAATCTTACTCTTGCTCCACTAGTCATTTTAGATAAGTCTTCAGTGTTTTTGTGAACTTTTTCTTGCCACTTTCATCTATTTTCTTTTATGTCATTTCCTAACAGTATGATGCATGTATCAACTCAAATGGCCAGTTGGGTTATACTTGCTTTATTGCTTGTTGACACAGTTCTCTTAACAAGCAGTTGAGTATTTTGTGTGCCTTAGGCCCATTGTATATGTAAAAATGCACATTAAGGAACATGGTTCCCTACTGAGAGGGAGTGGGATAATGAGAGCCTTAGCCCCTAGAATTGAAATCTGAACCATTGTGGCTCTGGTGGATGGTTCTGATCAACAAAACAGGATGATAGTTGCATATGCAGTTGAGGAAAGTAATAAAAAGGATCGGCAACTCTGTTGGTGGTCCTTAAGCATTTTAAATAGTATTCGTGGTTCATTATGAGGATAAAGAGCACATCAAGATTAATGTGTCAAAAAATATTTAAAAACCTTACAAATTTACAAAGTAATTGTAGTTCCTCTTACTGCTGATGCGGAAGATACCTATGGACTGATCAGCATACATGCTTATATGTCTGGACAAAGACTCCATGTTAACTAAGCACATGAACCTTCAAAATGCTTATATCCAAGCAATATATAGTTAATCACAAGGTCTCAGTCCATTTCGAATGTAGCATTTGATGGAAAGCCATCTCACCCCTACTATAGTTGGTATATTTACTATTTAATTTGTCACACATGGTTTTCTTCAGTTTGGGCAGGCTTCCCCAAGAGAACCCATGATGGGCTCAATTTGTGACTGAGAGGCCTGTTGAACAGGTGAGACGAAATTTCATCCAAGAGACAGCTTATACTATCATCGAAGAGTGGAAATCTAGAAGGGAAAATGCTACTAATGGTTTCTTTGATGAGAGCAAGAATTAACAATTCAGCCTTCTGTGTGCATTGTTTGATGATGATTGACTGAAGGTAATTAACCATGTGATATAATTGGCCTCAAACATTGAGAATAATGTGGGTTGTTGGGTCTATATTGCCTCAACTGTTGGAAAAAAGAAACATACAGCTCATGCATAAGCAGTGACTCAAGAAAATTATTGTAAGTTAATTGATTGAGAGATGCTCCTTGTAGGAGGGATGTGAAGCAAGTTAAAGTGAGAATTTAATGTAATTACAATGAGACAATGAGTGACTGAGGACATTAAATTAACTTTCTATGTAATTTGGTTGAATACTTCTGTATATTAAGTGTACTTGTAAGGAACAAATGATCATATTATTCTTTTTATTTTCTTTCTGATAGTTATGAGAAATTTTTTATTATTCAATCATCTCCTATTGATGTCTTGTTTTGCATGTAAATGTTAATTTAGAAGTCCTCTCTCTTTCCCCCCACCTACCCTTTTGACTTATTTCATGTTTACATGAAAAAGACCTGTAGGAAACCCAACATCCCACAAGTAAAAAGTTGCTTTATGCTTACCCCAAAAATCAACAATTAGAGATGTCATTAACCTCCTTAAGGCGGCAATCACCCTAAAAGTCCGCAACCAACACAGCAGATTCCCATCAACTTACCAAAACAGAGTTGACTGGAAAGCTTTAATACAAGTATATGGAAAACTGTAAAAACTATTATAGTCACCACAAAGTTCTGATGAAATGTTTGAGGCTTTTATTAGATAAACTTCAGAGAGCTCATTACAGGTTAGGTGAGATCACTTTCAGAATCACAGTGTTAGAGAATCAAGAAGTCTTTTATTTTCTTCTAAGTATTTCACTGGTTACTGTAGTAGTTGGTGTGGCTTTGTTGTGATAGAAAAAAGAAGAAGATCAACAACATGCACCATTTTCAAAGTCCACCCCATTCATTGGGAGTGGTTGGAATCTTTTTTTGTCCCTCTTGGGCTATAATTAACTACTTTTCATTATAAGCCGACATTTTTTTTTTCTTCAACAGAAACCTAGTCTTTCAAGCTAAGTCTATCCTACAAGTTTTCACATGACTCCCCATCTCTCTAACATAAAGTTTATCTCAAATTAGACCTACTTTGATAGTTGATACACTCAAATTAGTGGTAGTGTTATAGTGCTAGGACTTCATACTAAACCAGAAATGGTTCTTGAGAACATTTGCAATGACCGATCATCTTACTTGCTAAGTAAGCTTAGAAGGAAACTCCGGCGCTTCTACTCAAAGATACGGTGGCTGATATGGAAGCGCCCGAGGCCTAAAGTTGTCATCAAGAGGCTTGGAAAGTTGAACTCTAAACTTCAGTGTAAAGGAAAACCAGGCACCAAAAAATCTACAATTCATTTAAATGGCCAACTGGGTCATTTTGTACCTGAAAGGCCAATTAGAATTGCCACATTCAATGTTGCCATGTTCACCTTGGCACCTGCTGTACCAAAGGCTGAGAAACCAGCTAGCATCAATCGTGGGGAGGATATGTTTAGGAGTTCACTGCTGAATGATTTTCAGGCTAAATCTATGAATTTTCATCCCAAGAGTATCTTGAAGCAATCTCCCATACATGCCAGCCTGTGTAGTCCTGAACATGTTTCTAAGCAAAACAAGCTCACAAGATCAAAGTTAAAGGTTTCTATTAATCTTCCTGATAATGAAATCTCATTAGCAAATACTAAGTTGCTTAGTTGTGTGGAAGATGAGCAAGAGGAATCATCAAACATGACTGACAGAAGAGTCCACAGAAGTGGAGTTCCAGCAAGGTCTCCAGTGTGCTTTCCTTCTAGTATGATTATTAGTCAAAGTGATGAGTTCTTGGGAAGTGGTAGAACCATCCTGGAAGTACTCAAAGAGGTGGATGCTGATATATTGGCTCTGCAAGATGTGAAGGCAGAGGAAGGGAAAGGCATGAGGCCTCTTTCTGATTTGGCAAGTGCCTTGGGTATGAAATATGTGTTTGCTGAGAGCTGGGCTCCTGAGTATGGTAATGCTGTCTTATCCAAATGGCCAATTAAGAGGTGGAAAGTTCAGAAGATTGCTAATGATGATGATTTCAGGTATCCCTTTCCTTCTGCCTCAGATTGATTTTATTTTGAAGCACAATTAGCATTTAATATTACTAGTTTTTAGTATGATCATAAATTTATAATGTGCTATACTTGGTTTTTCCTAGAAAAGGAACCTCATAATGCCAAGATATTCTAGAATATGAGTACAATATATACACTTGTTATCTATAATCAAACTAGGGTAGGGACAATACCTTCCATGTGAATCAACTATGCATCTTAATGCAAAATCCAAATCCTCATCAAGTTTTAAAGCAAGTAATTTGTATAAATGAAAGCTGTTGCCACAATAGCCATGCATCTATTCTCTAACTCTTTTGTGTATAATGTTAAATTCAGGAACTTGCTAAAGGTCACAATTGAATTGCCATGGAGTGGAGAATTTGACTTCTATTGCACCCAACTTGACCATTTAGATGAGAATTGGAGGATGAAGCAGATGAACTCAATTATTCAATCAACTGATTGTCCTCACATATTGGCAGGGGGTCTTAATGCTCTCAGTGTATCTGATTACTCATCAGAAAGATGGACAGATATCGTCAAGGTAATGCTGCTACTACATAAAGTAACTCTTTTTTCAAATGGACACTACAAGAAGTGCTGCTATAGGCTAAAATTTATTGTCATTGTCTAATACTAAGCTTGGTAAATTACCGATTGATCCCAATAGTTTAAACTGTTAAGAAATGGTAAATTTAATCACTTAACCATTATTCTAACACTTCCCCTTAATAAATGAGATTCAACATGTGAATTTTTGCACTTTTTAACAATTGTCCCAAAAGTTAACACTATTAGGAAATGGTGAATTTAATCATTTAATCATTATTCTAAAAAACCCAATATATTCGTTGCAGTATTATGAAAAGTTAGGAAAGCCTACGCCTAAGATAGAGGTGATGAAGTTTTTGAAGGGAAAAGGGTTCACAGATGCACAAGACTTTGCAGGGGAATGTGAGTCAGTGGTCATCCTTGCCAAAGGCCAAAGTAAGTGTCCTTGTCTTAGCTCAATATGGTTTACTTGAATGCTTATCCATTTTCCTAAAGAGTTTTTGCTGATTATGAATTTGGTTAGAGCAGATGTGCAGGGTACATGCAAGTATGGAACCCGAGTGGACTACATTTTGGCATCAACAGATTCACCATACAAGTTTGTTCCTGGTACATACACGGTCATTTCATCGAAAGGTACTTCTGACCACCACATAGTTAAGGTTGACATAAAGAGAGTTGGTAAGAGTGCTCAAGAAAGTGCAATTAAACGTGGGAGGAAGCTAAATCAAAGGGTTGTGAGAATCACAAACCACTCTGCTTCAAGAGGTATTTGGCGGTTAAGGAATTTCCTGTCCAAGGTTTAAATTTGTCTCTGTAATTATGGTGATGTCTCATTTTGATAAGGAATGTGTAAATATTATATTTTCTAGTACAAGCAGCTTGTTTGTGGCAAGAATAAAAATTGAGTGAATGGGTTATGATTTAAAATGAGTCTTGGATTTGAGGGAAAAGAGATTTATAGGTGTCTTTGTCCCTCACATAGCCCCTCGGTGTACTTGTTGAGGGTACACAATTCTCAGTCAAATTGTTTAGTTTTGGAAATTATGTGCCCATTTAGAATTGCAGTATGAAATAGAGTTTTAATGGTAAAAGTAAAACGGCTTAACTCTCTAATATTACAGAGGAACTAAGAATGCAAAATAAGTTGCTAAAGAATTGAAGTAAAAGTAAATTACGATTTTCATCACCTTCGTATTTGATGCTGAGGAATGGGATATGATTGCATTTGAATTCCAATATATTTCATTTAGTGGCTGACCGGCTGGTAAAACACATACAACTTTGTAGAGTGGTTTTCGGGTTGGTTATTTCAAAATCAAAGGACTAATAATTTTACAAATTATTAATTGAATTCTTCACTTTTTTTTTTTTTTTTTTTTTTTAATTTTATGAAAGAAATTTTTTTATTGAAACAAATACAACAGACTAGGAATAAAAAATGCCATCCTTCAAAATGATAAGATATAAGTATATAACTTTAAATTATGGTCTACGACTACGAGTATAAAATAAAAAAACCCCGAGTATAAAAAGAAGCGCTCCCACTGTTGTTGGTCTCAAGTCAGGAGTCCCACATCGTGTAAAAGACAGTAAAGAGAAGCGAACCAAGGACATAAAACGAGAAGTCAGGCTCTAAACAATTCATACCTTTCTCGGCCTTTTGGCTAAGATCAAGTGTAGTATCTGTTCTTATCAGTTTAATATCTGATATGTGGGCCATCGGTCCACACGATATTAAATTTATTTCTTGAGGGGAAGAGCCCATCACAATAGCTTGCTATTGGGGCTCTTGAGCGTCGCCCATGCGTTGCACTAAAGCACGGGCCTGGCGCACCCCACCCAAATCTAGTCTTAAAGTTTACTAAAGCGGTCAAACTTTTAGAAGAACAAAAGTCTGGCAAAGTAATCTGATCTTGGGCGTTAAATCAACTAAATAGAAAGCCCATTAGTATGCACCGGATATTAGCGTTGATGGGTGGTGGCCTTTCTAGCCCAAGGAGCAACCCTGGTCCTCGGCGGGAAGAAAGAAAAAGGCAGAAAAGAGAGGGTGACGAGAAAATGAATAAAATATAGGATGGTATTTCCACACCATTAATATCATTTCAATTTTTGTTATTCCCACACTAATATCACTCCAATTTTTGTTATTTCAAATTTTGTTATTTCCACACTAATAGTATGGAAAAACGTATGAAAATTTTCCCAAATATATTTTGCAAAAATGGTAAAATGTCATTGAGGGTATATTTTGGATTGGGGAGTTTATCTCCAATCCGATTGGCTTAATTGCCAACCTAATAATAGGTTTGAGGAATCCTTTTGCAAAAATGCTATAATGTCATTGAAAGTATATTTTGAGGTTAATTATTACCATGTAATGGGTTGAAGGATTTCTTGGATTTCTTCCAAAATTGATTGAAAGTAAACTATTTACTTTTGAATTATATTAATCATATTTTGGCTAAAACAACAATATGCCCAATTGGAAGTGCTCCTAATATTAATGTCAGCCTGCGGTTGTACCATCATTAGGCACAAATAATGCTGGCTAGTTTATACACAATAGCGAATTGATGATGCACCAAAACTCACGGCCTTTACAACCAGTGGCTATCATCTCGATTAAATTATCTTATTAGATTCATTTTAATCATTACCCCTTTATTATCTCTTGGAAGATTTCTCTCATAGTCTCATATGTTGTTCTACTATAACTACCTATTATCTTCATTTTCATACTTCCTGGTTCTTACATTTATATAATTCAAATTAACTATTTAAATTCATAAATTTGTAGAAGATAGATAACTTATAATATCAACTACTTCTTAACAAATTTTCATATTTCCAACAAAAAAAAAAAGCCCGAGAGAAGCGAATTGCAAGATACAATCGGAAAGACAAGCAAATTAAAGTTCAATTATTACATGTGATAACCGTGATACTTTAAATTTTATAAAAACCTATATTATTCCCATGACTTTGCAAAATGCATTATTCTAGGGTTTTATTTTCTTTAAATAAATAAATAGAAAAGTACTTTCACACATGTAGAACTTATGTGATTTGTCTAATAAGATATTATAGAGTTCAAAATTTAGAAAGTGCGAAAATTGGCCTATATAGAAAGTAATCCAAGAGTTTCAAGATATTACTTTTTCTTGTTGATAAATTTAAGTGCGGGATGGGTGGTTCAAACACTGAAAAACATCATTTTTTTTACCTAATTAAATATGACATCATTATGTATATGAAGGTAATTATTATGGCATTAATTGGTATATATAGTATAGTCTCTGCCAAATTCATATTAGATGTTGGTATTAATACATGTGATATGATGAATCAACAATTAGGTCAATCTATAACTAACTTGTAACAGATCTTATGTCAATTTTCCAAAGAAATATGAGAAACTCTTGCATGAAAAAAAAAAAAATCTACATGGTTTAATAAATTGTATGTTTAGAGTATTTTTACCAAGGAAAGGAGAAGGAGAGATATGAACTAATAACTTGGGTTTTATAAGATGTGATCCTCAATTAAATTAATTCACAACATTCATTAACTTTGTCTAATTATTAAGTAAAAATACCTTCTTTTTTTAAGGGAGTTATGGTAAGTCACAATAGAATTTCTCATGCAAATCATTCCCATCGCATGCATGTTTATCATTAATATATATATATAGAGAGAGAGAGAGAGAGCAAAGTACAAACGTATATACAGGGCCGGCCCTGGGGTAAGCCCAGCAAGCCCTTGGGCTAGGGCAACCCCCCACCCCAGGGCAACCAATGGGAAAAAAAAAATTATACTATACATAAAAAAAAATTAACATATAAAAAAAAAATTTACATATACATTAAAAATAATATATTTGTATACCTAAAAGAATTTTTTTATCAATATACATGAAAAAATATTTAGAGGGCAAAGAAAAAAATATATATATTCAAAGGGGCAAAAAAAATAAAAAATAAAAATTCATAATCCAATATACCCAACAGACCAAAACTAAACCAAAAAAAAAAAACAAATAAACAACACATAACCGGCAAATAGAAATACACAAGCAACTGTTACCAAAAGTGCGAAAATAAAAAATCCCAAATCAGCTTCAACGATTAGCCGCCAGATCCGCCGCCTCACCATCCGATAGACACCACCCAGTCACCCACCGCCCACAGCACGGGCTACTCCCACACAGCCAAGAAGAAGGAACCGCACGGAGCCATGGAGACAGAGATGCGGAATGACGGAGACGGAGTGACGGCTTGAGCTTGACGTTGACCATCCAGGGCTGCACGCAGTGACGCCGACGCACGGCACGCCGGAACCCAAGCCACAGCGACTGAACGACTGCGACGCAGTTGGAGCCTGGAGGTATTTCTCAGTCAGTCAGTCTGTTTGTCTCTCTCTCATAGTCTCATATGCTATTTTTACTTTTGAAAAATGAAAATGTGAATGCTGTGCTGCTTGTTTTATGAATTATTTGTGGACCAGATTAGCAAAAAAAAACAAGGAATTATTTGTGGACCTTGTGGTGAGTCCGTGAGTGGCTTAGTGGTGATTGCCTTTTCTCTTTTAACATTTTGACTGAATATAAATTATATAATAACTTATTGTGATTTTTGAGTGGTGTACAGTAATACAGAGTCCATGTATGTTGTGTTGCTGAGACTTTAAATGTTTAATTGTTGAGTATTTATTTGAGGTTTTAAATGTTGTGTTGTCTGTGCTGTGCTTATGCACTTGTTACTTGTGCTTTGTGCCTGTGTCTATGTGGCATGTGGGCATGTGACCGAATAGTGTAGTGTAGCGTGTAGTTTAATATTATTTTTTATTTTTATTCTTTGGATGGGAGTGCTGCGTATCTGATTTATTTGTCTGTGTTGTACTTTTTTTTTTTAATTATTATTCTTTTGTAAGAGTGTAATAGTGTTAAGACTATTAAATGTAGAATAATATTAATAGGTATTAGTTTAGATTTTTAGGATTGTAATATTTTTTTTATTATTTGAACGAGATTGTAATATCATATAGGTTGTAGATACTATGAGGAATTGTGCTAATTATAAAGCATCATACCTAGGGTTACATTTTTATTTATTTATTATAATTTAAGCTAAAAGTACAGTGTAACCTTGATTTTGCATAAAAAAAAAATTTTTAGACTTTGTGTTATTTTTTTAATATTAAATAATAAATGGGTAATCAAAATTGAGATGGGGCCAGGGCAACTTAACTCTCGGGGCCGGCCCTGCGTATATATCACTACAAGAAATTTGGCCTTCAGCGACGAATCAAAGTCGCTGCTAATGTTATCTGCGACGACAATGTCGCTGCTAACAGTGATTGCGTCTGCTCCGTGGCAGCTGATTTTCTGCAGCGATATTTTGTCGTCGCTAATACATTATCATCAGCGATGACATATTTCGTCACTAATGATGATTATTGTCGTCGCAAAAAATATAAGAACATAGGTCAGTAAGTCGCCGCTGATATGTCATTATTTGCGACGACTCAAATGTTGTCGCTAATATATAATCATTAGCGACGACATTTATGTCGTCGCTAATATATAATTATTAGCGACAACATAATTTCGTCGCTAATAGGTACTAATTAGTTATTAGGTTCTTAATAGCGACAACACTATATCGTCGCTAATAGGTACATATTTGCATGGGCATCGGATGGAAATAGAAAATACAAAATCTACATCATCATACAACTATTCAATAAAAATTTACAATAAAAGAAAGATAATACTCAATTACAATCCATCAAATACATAGTTTAAATTCCATAATCTATTGAAACATACATATTGTCTCAACAACTAATTAATCAAGCATCCTAATGAGGATATATAGTTTCTAATCAAATTCAAAATTGCTTCTTGCATTGAGATGAATCTTCCCTCGATATGTAGGCGCGAATCATTTCTTCTCACTGGAGTAAAAAACAAAACCCAAAATAAATACTTAATTAAATATATGACAAAGCTTACTAAATAGCTTCTAAAAAGCAAAACACACACATAGAGTTTAAACAAAATAGACAAAAGCAAACAAAAAAAACATTAGCATGACATAGACCTCACTCATAATTACAAGTAATGACTAGAATACAATGAGTCTCTCTTTAACCATAGTATTGCAAAACCAAATTGTAAATCAATCGATGATTGGCATATTTGCCTCAATCAAGGTTTCAAATAAATAAAATAAAATACTTAATGACAAGAATAAATGTATCCTCATTATCATTTTTCACTTCACATTCCAAAATCCTAACGAATAAGATTGAATGAAAATATTTATAGTGCCTTGTAATTGACAAGCATAAAGAAAGTAACTTTGGTTTCTTAATAAAGACTTGAAAGATACCACATATGGGAAATCTTTGAAATGGTAAGGGATTATTTATTCATTTAATTTTGATTCTCTTGGTACTATGATTCAAGAGTCATGTCTTTTTCTTAAATTCATGAAATGCAAGTTTCACAAATCACATTCATTATTTAAATCATCTACGTCACTATTAATAGCTCTACTAGATGTTGCAACCGATATAGACTCCCATGACAATACCAAGGATTATAACCAATACAAATTTCATGGAACATTAAGTGATCATGCACAAGTTTTGGTTTGACTAAATACACATTCACACACTTTTTACATGGACATACAAATTTTCTATTACTAGATCCATTGTGTAGCAAATTGGATGAAATCACAACCCCTTGCATGTACTCTCTTGAGATTCTATTTTTATTCATCCAACTCTTGTCCATTTGAACATACAATAAATTGAATTAAAATTGCAACATGCCATTATTAAATAAAAAAATTATACTTTTTTTATTAAAGTTTGAAGTTGTTTTCAAAATGGTCCCATAAGATTGAGATTTTTCATTTTAAACCATCAAGTTTGATTCCATTTTCGAAATAGTTCATTCTCATCCATCTTCGTTTTCATTTTGGTCTATCAAGTTTGAAATTTAGTCTTAAACTATCATTGCAAATTCTTTATTACTTTCTTCAATACCAAAACCATATGAATCTTTTCTATTAAGTGTTATGATATATCGCATCATATACATTAAGCAATAAGCAAACAACAACAAAAAAAACACTCCAAATATCATAATAGGCCTCCCTTATACTCTATGCAAGCCACCCGCTTGATCCAATTCAAACAATCACCACTACCATATCTCAAATTGAACAAATATTTTTTGTAATGATATACCACAACATACACATTACGCAACAAATAATCAAATAGAAAAAAGAACCAATAAACACTTCCAAAGTTATAATAGGCCACCCTTATACACCATGCAAGCCACCCACTTACTCCAATTCAAACCCACCACAAGCAGTTCTCAACATATGTTCATTATATATAACACTTCTTAGTAAAATATAACACTTACTTGATTGAAGAATTAAATAATTGAGCTTCCCAATTTATCTCTATCTGCAATGACAATTTAATAAAAATATTTAATATCTAATAAATATATATAATATTAGTCATATACATATATATTTATACACACATAATCAATAATAAGATATTCTTAGCCAACCTCAATGTAAGATGCAACAACCTCTAAGTACTTATCTTTAGTTTTAGCAAGAACTATATCCTAGAAATATTGACCATCACTCAAAGAGAAAACTTTCAAGGGTGTCAATAGTTGTAAACCTATGTTCCAAAAATTTAAACCAATCAAAATGTTATTTTCTGGAAAACAAAAATATTGACCACCACTAAAACAACTATTGCACAAATTTAACCCCTGTTAAACATCAAAAGAAAAAGAAAAAGAAAAAAAATTAAATTACCCAAAGTTATAAATACACACACAAAAAATAGCATAAGATTAAAAGAACACAAACAAAATCCAATATTAAGCATATATATTAATAACAAATATTAAATAATTATAAAAATAAGAGAGAGAGAGAGAGAGAAGAGAGAGAGAGAGAGAGACCTTGAGGTAGAGGTTTAGGGGGCAGAGGTGGTGGTCGCCGGAGGTGGGTGGTGGTGCCGGAGGTGGGTTGTGACCGCCGGAGGTGAATGATGGTGGTGGTGGTGGTGGTGGTGGTGGTTGTTGTATGTGAGAGAAAGAAAATGTGAGAGAAGGTGTAAAAGAGAGTGAGAAAGAGTGAAAATTGAGAGTGAAAATTTTGATGGTGAATAAGGAAGGAGATGAAATTTGGGGAAAACTAAATGATGGGGGGAGATGAAAATGGGGAAAGGTCAAAATGGAGGGAGAGAGGGTTTAGAATTTTAGAGGGGGCGGGTGTTTGAAAAAATTTGGTAAGGTGGGGTAGGTGGGGGGATCTAATCTCATGCTTTTTAATTTTGGGTGGGGGGGATCCTGGCTTTTGTTTGTTTCTTTTTTTAAATAATATATTTATTTTTGGTTTATATTTAATGTTATTGTTAGGGGGGGCGGGGGCGGATCCTGGCTTTTTTTTGTTTCTTTCGTAACTTTTTTTTTATATATATATATGGGCGGGGGGCGGATCCTGGGCTTTTTTTTTGTTTTTTCTTTCGTAAGTTTTTATATAATATATATATATATATATATATTATATATATTAATTTTTTATATCCTGGTTTTTTTTTTTATATATATATATATAATATATCTAACATATCTAAGTTTAGGGGGTATTGACACCTTTTATTTATTTATTTTTTTTTTTTGTTATCTCTAATATCTAACTTTACGTGGGATCCTAGCTTTTTTTTTTTTAGTATTTTTTTTTAATCTAATGTAATATACTAAGGAGGGACTTTTTCTAGATTTTTTTTAGATGCATTACAAATTTTAAAAATACTGATCTAAAATTGAAGGTCCAGCCATAAAATAGAATCCAATTTCCAATGTCATTACATATTGTCATCACCCCATTTGGAAAAAGTCACAAATCGGTCTAGACATGCCAGATTCCAAACAGACCCAACTCACTTTTTTGAGTTGATTCTTGAAAAAATCATATTTTTGTCCCATGGCGAAGAGCATGCGAATACCTTCTAATCCATATTTTACAGGTAAAAAATAGAGTTAAAATGAAAAAGATATGGCCAAAACAGTGAAAAACGATCGTCACGTGTGTTTGCTTCTCGATGCTGCCATTTTTTATTCCAAACACTAAATTGGACCAAATCAGCGCCATTAGATAGTAAATGTTATAAGCTTTCCAATGACGCAAATTTCACTCAATTCCGATATCGGGAAGGGCTCCAAACGGTAATCACAAATCAGATGATCGGAATAAGCAAAACTGAGGAAAATTGCAGAATTTCAGTCCAGGACACAACTACTGGTGATACATATCACAATTTCGGCCAAAAAGGGGTAGCTGGCTGGTTGGAAAAATTAAGAGAACAATTTCTAGAGAGATAAATAAAGTTTTAGAGAGAGAAACTCCATAAAAATTGCCAAAATTTTGTCCAATTCGGTCCCTGATTTTCACTATAACTGCGAAAGCGCTACTGAAATTGTGCCAAATTTGGACCCGATATTTTCCGAATGTGGAACTGCTACCAATTCCAGTTCTGATTTTTCATTCCAACTGCGTAAGCGCTGCTAAAATTCTACCAATTCGGGT